>JAMWET010006062.1:0-272500 GCA_024036415.1 Prochilodus magdalenae
CTCTTCCAGTGTGTCTTCCCTCAAAGCAACGCAAAGAAAAACTTCACTTTGCACTAAAGTCTTCCTGAGCAACTCCCTCAAAGAATAGTAACCATCCTTGTGTGAGTGAAGGATGCCACAGGGAAGGCAACAGTTGTAAGTCAGGCAAATGCCCCAAGATCCGATTATGTGGATATTAACTAAAGTCTGAACTCATCAGGAGGTAGCCAGTGATGGAAAGGCAACCTCTAAAGCACCTGAAGGACTTACATAGAGTAGAAGGTGTATTGGAAAAGGGCCAGTATAAGCCCTTCACTGGGTGGATGGACTGGGGCAGTCTACCACCACCCTCCAGTTTAGTAAAATAATTGGTTGTTGTATTCATAAACATTTCATAATTCATAAATGCATCATTGCTCTATATTTGTTTATATACAAATAATACTGATTGTAAATAAAGATTGATTGATTGATTGATTGATTGATTGATTGATTGATTGATTGAATCAGGCCTAAAATCTGCCCCTGGAGCAGCTTGGTGAACTGGCACAGGAGGAGCAGACACAAAACCTGGCACTGGAGCAGTTCTGTGAGCTGGAACAGGAGGAGCAGTCATACTATCCATCACTGGGACAATTCTTCCAGCCAGCACAGGCCTGGAATCTGGCCCTGGAGCAGGTCTGTGAGCCAGTGCTGGAGGAGCAGTCCTAAAATCCGACACTGTGGCAGCTCAAGTAAGTCAAGAGGCTTTTATTGTCATTCCATCCAAGTACAAATACACAGTGGAGCAAAATTATGTTCTTTAGGAGTAAGGTGCAACGTGGAACGAAATGCAAACGTGCAGGCATACAATGTAGACTCACCAGCTCTCAGCCTGCTTCAGTCAAAGAATATGGCGATGGGTAACACTGGGGAGCAAAATGCAGCCAATTGTGTCATGACTTTTAACTCTTACTCTACCCCTTTTGGCATGTTTGCTCTGGTTTTGTTACTTGGCTCGCTCACTAGTTCTCTGAAGAAAACTAGTCTTTCATTTAGCTCCGCTTGTGTCAAAGTTTGTCAGGCTAACTTTACAGACTTGTATCCATGTGCAACAGAAACACTGAAAACAAGGTAAGATTCAAATCAGTTATTCAGGATGAGTCAAAACTGTCAAACAATTCTGATCAAAATAAACCAAAATCCACAATATAACAGGTAATCAATCGATAACAGATGTAAATGATGATTAGAGGCTAACAATTTAAGATTAAGCTAACACTGGGGAAATTGGGGCCTCTGGTGGCAACTCCTAGAATCTCCCCTTAGCAGACATTAACTAATAACCTTTAGAAGAAATTATGAACAAAATTATAGTTGAGAAAGAACTATGGAAATTAAATTATGCAGTTTAGTAATGAGTAACTCCTTAGTTCTTTAATTTGTACATAAAAAGCAGCAAGATCATGTTATTCCACTCAGACTTCTCTTACTACTTGTTAAGAGTATTTCAGAGATAAGCAGGCAATCATGCTAATGTCCATGACCATATTCATTCTATGGTGATTTCTTGTTAATGGACCTCAGACGAACTGTGAAGTTGCTTGGCAGTCCTGCGTCTATAAGCTTCTGTTTGAGCTGTAGGGACACATTAACACAGATGTGGTGTTGTATAAATATACAAATATGTAATATTTAACAAACCATTTAATTACAAAGATCTATCACTTTATAAATATATAACTATATAACCATATAAATATACAAATATGTAATATTTAACAAAACATTATATACAAGAATCTATAACAATATAACCATATAAATATATACATATATAAATATATAACTATAAATTATATATAAAATCTATAACTATATACTTATATAACTATATAATCATATGAATATAAATGTAATATTTAGCTAAACATTATATTACACAATAATTTACAATCATAAATTGTGCATTTTTGGGACCACGGTTGTGTTCAGAAGTGGTACCTGACTGTAATCTTAGTGTCCTTTAAATGACCACTTTCAAGAGTGGTGTGTGTTGACCAAATGGCAGGTGTTGCTTTCTAACACATTATACATTTTTAAAACATATATTTATAAATGCATTTGGAGAAACTGTAATGGAAACATTGATAACTCAGTCGGAGTGCTACATTTATGAAGCTCAATCTTTCTTCTCCTAAAAGATACCCCAAAGACAAAAACCATTTGGTGATTCTAATAACACTTTGGTTTTACAAATGAGAGAACACAGAACTTACTGCACTAAGTTTAGCAAATAGCTGCAGTAGGTGCAATAGGTGCAGGATTATCTCACGCCGGACAAAGTGTGCTCTACATACTCGCTAAAATTGCTAAAATCAAGGCTGGCTTTTTTTAACAAGTTGACGGTCGGGCTCAAAAACAGAATCCTAGCGAACATAATGCAAGGGACATGCAAAGTCAAATTTAAAGAGGCAGGCCTAAGTCAAAACCAAATAAGCAATCAAAAAAGGGCATTCAAAATCAGAGGGCAGAAGAGAAGGGACGAACCAGAGATCAAACAGAACCAGAGATCGGAAACCAGAAAGTCAGAATAGGTATCACTAGGACAGAATGCTCGGTATGCAAAGGAGTTGGCAATACTTTAAGAAGACTGAGAGGCAGACCAGGGGTATATAAGCAAAGAGATTTAATAATTAACAGGTGTGTAAAATCAGAACTCAGGTGATCTCAATAATGGAAAGAAGAAGGGATTGGTAGGCAAGGGCCACAGTGACAGCTACTACGTATTTTTAAAAACTGTAAAGTAAAGAACACAACAGCTTGCTTTTTTACGTTACCTGTTGGAGGAACAGCAGTGAACTGTCAGATGCCAACAAGCCTTCATTTGAACTCACATTCAGTCGCAAGACCATTACCTTTTCTGTGGAGAACCATGGAGTTATATACTCTATCAACTTTATGCATTTGTTGGCATAGGGTTAGAAGAGAATCAGTGACCTGAGGAGAATCTGTGACTACAATGAAAATAGTATAACATTGTACATTATTGTCTATTTATTTGTATTAATAACATTTATTATTAATAATAATGTATATACTCAGGTAAAGACTTATAATAATAATAATAATAATACATTCTGACCTGGCAAAGTGGCATTTGAGGAAACAGTGGTTGATGGAGCAGTAGTCAAATAAACATCAACTGAGGGGACAATGGTAGAGGAAAAATTAGTTGAGGGGACAATGGTCGAGTGAGCAGTAGTAGAGGTATGAGTTGTTGAGGAAGGAGTAGTTGAAGCAATGGTTGTTGTGTTGATTGTTCCTGTAAAGGAAAAATGAGTAAAGTCATATATGGTGTAGATAAATGTGCCTAATATAAACAAAACAAAGCAAAAATAAATTAAATTTGTCTACTCTGCTCTAAATTAAATTTGTCTGCTCTGGCACAAAGAAGAGCCCTATTGTACAAAGAAGTGAATTTCTCTGACCTCTTCTTTGGGTTTGTATCTAAAACATGACTGCATAATAATAAACACTCCTGTACTTTAGAGATGTTAATAGACTGTCTTGGACTTTCTACTCATATTGGACATGTCAGTGTGAATAACACATTAGGTAGAGCCAAAGGAAACTTGACTGAAGCAGAGAAAACAAGATCTTTTTAAAGTCATTAGTAACCAGTTCAGGGGTTTCCACTCTCTATTAGTACCTGCAGCTATGTCCTGTTCCACAGTGAAATTTCTGCCCACTTTGTCACCCAACCTAATTATAATTCACTTGTCAGAAATCAGGCATGGTGGATATCAGCAGCACATCAGCAAGCTCATATTATGATACACATAGTGAACGTTGTCCATCTTGGAGCCGAAAGAAAATTTATTCATTGTGCATGACCTTAGTGGACTTGTATAAAGCATCTACAACATTTGTAATATCATAATATCATGTGTAATCTCATATCAGATTAGCATATCTGAGTTTACACTCATTAATGATCCATCAAGTTCAACTCTGTATGATAATAACACGTTCTGACCTGGTGACATCACATTAGGAGGAACAGTAGTCAAGGGAACAGAAGTTGGGGAAACGGTTGTTGATGAAAGAGTGGTTAATGGAACAGTAGTCGAGGGAACGGTTGTCGAGGGAAGAGTTGTTGATGAAAAAGTGGTTGATGGAACAGTAGTCGAGGGAACGGTTGTCGAGGGAAGAGTTGTTGATGAAAGAGTGGTTGATGGAACAGTAGTCGAGGGAACGGTTGTCGAGGGAGGAGTTGTTGATGAAAGTGTGGTTGATGGAACAGTAGTCGAGGTAACAGGTGGGGTGTTGATTGTTTCTGTAAAGATAAAAATGATTATATGGTGTAGATAAATATGCTGGGTAGTAACGATGGCCGTCGTGTCTGTTTGGAGGAGTAAATATGTCCCTCTGTTTGTCTTAAACAGGATGAAGACTTGTTTTGGAGAGTTTCTATAAAACCATCAACTTAAACATTTAGTGTAACTGATTTCTGAGATGAGGGACAAAACATAACTTACATCAGAAAGTATTCTTGTTAAAATTCAAGAAATGAATAATAATAAAAAACATTAAATCTGAAGGACCTGTGAATGTTCATGAAATAAATTTATTTTATTTTAAAATAATAGTTATATAGGATGTGGTCTCGGTCAATGTCAAACTGCACTGTTAATAAATCAGGCAATGTCATGGTCAGCTGTAACCCTGACTACTTTCCCTTTTGCAGTTTTTAGTGTTATGATTTTTAAATTGTTGGTCACTGTCTGTTCGGTCAGATGAAGGTTTTTGTCCTCTTTCAAAGAAAGATCTCAGCATTTAAAACACTTACTTGCACACATGGTTTTAAGAGGATACCCCTCACAGGGAAAATCATTCCAGTTCACTAAAATGGAGCAAAAAGAGACAAAAACAGCAAACAAATATGGGAACTTTAATCAGTCTACAAGTATAACAAGTTCTGCTCGGATTTCAGTGATGGGGTGAGACAAGTCAGCATAACCATATAATTATTAAAAAATTAAAATACATCAATAAAATAAAGCTGAAAGAAACCATACCTTGGATATAATTCATCATTAAACAGTTCTCATAAGTCCCACCATTAGGTTCCCCAAGATTCCAGTTAATGTAATCAAAAGCTGACCCATCCGTCCACACCCACACTCCCACCTATAAACAGAGAGATGTGAAGGTAAAGAACAGAACACACTGAATTCACTAATATTACTGGACGTATATTATACATACCTGTTCAACGTTAGTGGCACCTAACCATGTACGTGTGTTCCCCACTAAAGACTGGATGAAACTGTACTCCTCACTGCTGTGCACAGATGCTAGATGTCCTCCCAGGGACACACAGTATTGCTGAAAGAGATCAGTAACATATGTCATTGCTGTATGTGTATTATTGCTGTATGTGTATTATGTGTTAGTTTTATCCAGGATCTGTCACATGAGTAGTGTACAGTCATTTACCATGGAGAATTATTAGTTTAGATTTTACTGTAATTTTACTCATGTGTTAAATTTATCTGATAATCAGTAATTATGCATTACAGTGTGCAGAAGCCTGTTCTTTGTCTTCCCAATAAAACATCATTCAACCAAGAGCACTCTGATGTTCACATTCGGCTGCAGGTGAAACACACGTATGAAATACATTTTGTTGTTCAGGAAATTGTCGTATTGTCACAGCTCTGTTTGATTTGATGTGTATCAGTGTGCCTGTGGCTTTGTCCACGTGTTGGTAAACCCTGAAGAGCATGAAGATCAGAGCATTGCTCATTTCTATCTGTGCTGTAGGTGAACTGTAGGGAATGCTGATGGTCTGTGGTCATTAACTGAATCTGGTAAGAAGTCTGTTCATCTTAAGACTGGATTTTTAAAGTGTAACTGTTTTAGCTTTGAAGTCAAATTACATATAAAGTCACATTTTATTCAGAGAATACAGGAACTGCACTATATATCTTGGGCCATCACTGAGTTGATAAGGGCTTAGTTAACAACAACAATAACAATAACAATAAAAATAACAATACTAATAACTAACAATAATAATAACAATAATAATAATAGCGATATTAATAATTATTTTCTACATATGGGCAAATGTCAAAATGATGTCTGTGGGAATCAGAGGTATGATATATCTAGATAAATCATTTGAAACTGCACCTCAGAGTCACTCCAAGATACTGCTGTAGTGTAGACCATGAAGCAGCGAGATCCAAACTGGGTCCAACCATCCTGGCACCCTGCATGTATAAGAGATAACATGAACATATATGTGAATAGTTATGATTTTTTTAACCACCTTATACTCAACCCCAGTAAAACTAAGCTACTGTTCATCCCTGGCTCTACAGATCCTCACCATGATCTTGCCATCTCATTTGGGAACTCCTTGATCAGCATTGGTGTGATTCTGGATGGCCAGACATTGTTCTCAGCTCATATTACGAACCTGACTTGGTCATGCAGATCCCTCATCTTAAACATCTGGAGGATTCGATCCTTCCTCTCTCAGGATTCCACCCAGCTGCTCGTCCACTCTCTGGTCATTTCAAGGCTAGATTACTGCAACTCGCTCCTGGCTGGTCTTCCCCTACAGGCCATCAGGTGCTTGCAACTGGTTCAGAATGCAGCAGCTCAACTCATCTTCAATCTTCCCAGGTTCACTTACTCCACTCCACTGCTGGGCTCCCTTCACTGGCTCCCTTCACTGGCTCCCTGTAGTTCTTGTATCAGATTTAAAACTCTGATGCTTGCCTACAAAGCCAAGAACAGAGCAGCCCCTCCCTACCTTATGGAAATACTTAAGAGTCGCCATGTACCTCAAGCTTCAAGTACAGCTGGACCTGACCAGCCATCCCTGAAGATGCATGGAAACAGAAGCATCCAGATTCTTCTTTTCTTGGCTTCCAGATGGTGGCATGAACTCTCTTGCGGTTTTCCAATAGCAGACTAAAGATTCATCTCTTCGTAAAGCAATGAGTGAGCACTAGTATATGTATATACTGAAATACTTTGTTTTTGCACTTATACAGACCATAACCTTGCTTCTCTTTAGGTATGAGCGCTGAGTTGGGGTTGCTAGGTAGTGCACTTATGTTTTATATATGTCTGTGTATTCTTCTCTCTAGGTATTAGGACTGGCCCTTGCTAGGCCAGTCCTAATACCTAGAGAGTTAGACTCTAACTTTCTTGTACTAGCTAGGAAACATTATCCAACGGAGCACTAAGCACAGCTATTGGTCGCTCTGCTAAATGCATTAAATGCAAATGTAAATGAGGGGGCTAGAAAGCATGTATAAAAGTGGCAGTAGCATATTAGTATATCTGAGTTTAGGCTTAAAATGGTGCATCAAGTTCAACTCTGTATGTAACTGTATGATAATAACACATTCTGACCTGGTGACGTCACATTTGATGGAAGAGTAGTTGTGTTGATTGTTTCTGTAGAAATAAAAATAATTAAAGTCATATATGGTGTAGATAAATATGCTGGGTAGTTTTATTGATGGACGTCGTGTCTGTTTGGAGGAGTAAATATGTCCCATGTCAGGCCTTCTCATGCCGGCCACCAGAGGTCCAACTCACCGGAGTTCTGAGGTTTTCGCGCCGGCTCCCTCTCACCTAGCCCCTCCCGCACCTGTCCTCTCACCTGCTGCTTATCCCTAATAATTATCTTCCCCTTTAAGGGGGACCTTCCCATCCTTAGGTGTTTGTGGAGCATTAACCACCATACTGGCTTCTGTGAGAGAGTCAGTGGTCCTATAAAATCCCCTGGTTAACTTCTGTTTGTTGTTGTTGTTTCAGACTACTCCCTCAGTTCCGGGTCCTTGACTTCTCTGGCTCTTAGTTCGATGTTTTGGAGATCTTCTGAGCGTTTTTCTATTTTGAGACTTTTTGGCTTTGGTTTTTTTGGACAACTTCGGGGCGTTACTGTCTTTGGACTCTTTCTGTTTGTATATTTGCTGCTGCATATAGTTGGTCCAATAAAGCCTACCATGGATCCGACACCTGTGTCTGGCCTGCCACCATTACATCCCTCTGTTTGTCTTAAACAGGATAAAGACTTGTTTTGGTGAGTTTCTATAAAACCATCAACTTAAACATTTAGTGTAACTGATTTCTGAGATGAGTAACAAAACATAACTTGCATCAAAAAGTATTCTTGTTAAAATTCAATCTATAAATATGTCAATTGTATTTGTAATTGTATTTAATAGCTGGAGTGATCTAAAACATGTTTTGTCCCTTAACTGAAGAAGCTGGTGAAATTAATAGAAGAAAATGGATAAATAAACAGTTATGATAATGATATGAGGAACTTTAATCATCTAGCATGGGAATCATTAGAAGATCAGATAGAGATAAGAGCATAGTGGGGGATCATTACAGGCAAAATAAAATCTCAGTATTTAAAACACTTACTTGCACACACGGATTGAAGAGGATACCCCTCACAGGGAAAATCATTCCAGTTCACTAAAATGGAATAAAAGAGCCAAAAAACAGCAAACAAATATGGGAACTTTAATCAGTCTACAAGTATAACAAGTTCTGCTAGGATTTCAGTGATGGGGTGAGACAGCAATACATCAATAAAATAAAGCTGAAAGAAACCATACCTTGGATAAAATTCATCATTAAACAGTTCTCATTAGTCCCACCATTCGGTTCCCCAAGATTCCAGTTAATGTAATCAAAAGCTGACCCATCCGTCCACACCCACACTCCCACCTATAAACAGAGAGATGTGAAGGTAAAGAACAGAACACACTGAATTCACTAATATTACTGGACGTATATTATACATACCTGTTCAACATCAGTGGCACCTAACCATGTACGTGAGTTCCCCACTAAAGACTGGATGAAACTGTACTCTTCACTGCTGTGCACAGATGCTAGATGTCCTCCCAGGGACACACAGTATTGCTGAAAGAGATCAGTAACGTATGTCATTGCTGTATGTGTATTATTGCTGTATGTGTGTTATTGCTGTATGTGTGTTATTGCTGTATGTGTATTGTTATCTTGTGTGTGAGAAGAATAAAGCTCTATCAGTGTGTCTGTGACTCTGTCCATGTGTTAGTAAACCCTGAGAAGCATGTGGATCAAATCATTGCTCATTTCAATCTGTGTGCTTTTGTCATGCCTCTGGGCCTCGCTGACACACCTGATCTCCTGGACTTCATTTCCCAGAGTGCACATCGTATAATGTCACACTTACATGTCCCAAGTCAGCCAATCACTTACATTCTAATTCAACTGAGTACTAATTTGTCCCACCTGTTTCTCATCACCCAGCCTGCTTATAAACCACTCACACACACAGTGTGAAGTTTTGCCAAATCCCTGTTTGCAGCTCTGAGCATTTCTCTCTTGCCTTTGCCCTATTCTCTGGTTCTGCCTCCTCTTGTCTCCGATGCTCTCTCTCTTTCATGCTTATCCCCTTGTTTAGTTTGCCTCTCTGGTTCTTAACTCTCATTTTGTTTATTCTGACTAAGACTTGTCTCTCGTACTACGACCCTGCATTGCCCTCTGGTTATGATTGCCTGGATTTCGCGGTGCGCTTGACTGTCAATATGTCAAATAAACCGACTTGGATTTTTAGCTCTGTGTGCGTCAAGCACAATCCTTTGTCCCTGACAGCTGTAAGTGAACTGTAGGCAGTGCTGGTGGTCTGTGGCCTTGAACTGAATCTGGTAAGACATTCTTTCCTGTCTGTTCATCTTAAGACAACAACATCATCAATAATAATAATTAGTAATAAATTCATTAATAATAAAATAATATTGGGAAGAAAAAATGAATACTTATTTTCTAAATATGGGCAAATGTCACATGTCTGTGGTTATTAGAGGTATGATAAATCTAGATAAATAATTTAAAACTGCACCTCAGAGTCACTCCAAGATACTGCTGTAGTGTTGAACTTGAAGCAGCGAGACCCAAACTGGGACCAACCATCCTGGCACTCTGCATTTATAAGAGATAACAGGAACATGTGAACAGTTGTGATTTTTTTGATCATTTTTGATGTAATGCAGTCAACACCCCTACAAATACAGCTATTCATAAACTAACTGGTATTAAAGATTTTTACTTGAGACGTGAGGTAGCAGTGTAGACCAGAGTTCTTTCTGTGTTGAGTTTTCATGTCCTCTGTGTGGGTGATTAGGTTTCTTCCCACAGTCAGGTGAGTGGTAGATACTAATTTGTCTAAGTGTGTATGTGAATGTCTGTGTGCTGTCTGCCCTGTGATGGGGACTAGCAGGCTTTAGTGAGTGAGTGTTTATCTGAGTGTTTCCTAATAATAAAACTATACAATCCTATATATCCTGATATTTGTACTTTCCATTGTATGCTTAAGACTTTGACTTCTGTTTTTGGCCTCGGTTCCATTTCATTGATTAGTGTTTAGCTGCTTGTTGGGCTTTCACTCTGTCTTCTTTTGTTTAGTGATTTAAATTTACCTGATGTGAAGTTAAAGCCAACCCTGAGTCAGTACTGCATCTTTAATACATCTTTAGTAAAGTTCATAAGATACTGAAAATGAATTACTAAGACATGGTTAGTTTTCACTTCACATCTTTACACTTGGCAAAATTGATGGTTTTAACATAAAACATATTAAGCTCTCTGGTGTAATGCCAGACAGATAGATCAGACAGAGTTAAAAGGCAATTTTGATTTATTCCATGTAGACTGCCACACATAAACAGAGAACTGAGCAAACATACCAAATAGGGAGTTAAAGGACCCAAACCTAGACAGCCAGAGTGCAAACCAATAAGCGGTCGGATCAAGCAAACTAACCACGGGTAGAGACTACAGGCCGAAAAACGTCAAACAGACCAAAGGTCGAAGCACAAATCAAAACTGAAACAAAAGAGGACGAAGCACTCAGTTGTTGGCAATACCTCGCAAGGAGGCAACTGGAGGGAAGGTGTGTGTTTATATACTGAGAGGCTGATGAGGTGCAAAAGTATGTGATCAGAATTTCGGGGGAAGACCACTGGAACTATGAAATGTGATTGGCCGCCGGTGAGCATGTGACTGTGACGTCACCGAGATTCCTTTGATGAAAATATCTGTTCATACAGTCATTGTTCATATTAATAATAACTAAATGTCACTTTCACACTCAAGTGAATTTAAGAGGTAGCTAAAGGATAAGAGTTGTAGGTGAGTAGGTAATTTCCAACCCTGACAGATATGAGAGCATGGTACGTATAATTCCTACCTGCAGTATACACGGAGCACATCAAACATGCACGTCAGAATATACATACAGCAGAATATACATAAAACATATAGCTGCTCTATTCATGATTACATCCATAACTAACGAGTAACTTGGAACAGTCCAGTGCAGCTCAGTACATGCAGAATTGATCAGCATATGAACTGAAGTGTGTTAGACGCTGTGCTCAGCTGTTAATTCCCTTTTGCTCTAAAATAAAATACCAAAGCTCCAAAGTGGGAGGTACGAGCCACAAAGAAGCAAAACAGGAACTGAACCAACCACACAAGACAACACAGTGACACCCCAACACACAGCTAGACACCAGTTACTGAAGTGGAACTGAGGGAACTGAGGGTGGTCAGAAGTCGAAGTCGTATCACTTAAACATACAGTGGAAGTACAAAATAGCACATCAGTAAATGAAAGTGAGTGAATAAAACAGGTTACCACTGCTTAAATGATTTTAAAACCATTATACCTGGTGACGTCACATTTGATGGAACGGTAGTTGTGGTGATTGATTTGGATTGTTACGACATTTGATCTGATTCGTTTTCAGTCTTAGGATATCTTGAATAATGTTGGTCAGGGCAGTCACAGCTAGTACATGTTGCTATGACTCTTTGGGCTGTCTGGTCTGTTTTGCTCTGAATATGTTTCAGGAGAAACTGGGAGGCATAGGTTTCTATGTCACTGTGTCTGATTTCAATCAGAAGTTAAATTATTGGTATATAATCAGTTTCCATTAGCGGTTCCAACATCATCAGTTTATCAACAGGGGATAGGAATAATTAGAAGATCAGATAAGAGCATAGCTAGGTAGCATGACAGGCAAAATAAAATCTCAGCATTTAAAACACTTACTTGCACACACAAATTTAAGAGGATACCCCTCACAGGGAAAATCATTCCAGTTCACTAAAATGGAGCAAAAGAGACAAAAACAGCAAACAAAAATGGGAACTTTGATTAGTCTACAAGTATAACAAGTTCTGCTAGGATTTCAGTGATGGGGTGAGACAAGTCAGCAATACATCAATAAAATAAAGCTGAAAGAAACCATACCTTGGATATAATTCATCATTAAACAGTTCTCATAAATTTCACCATTAGGTTCCCCAAGATTCCAGTTAATGTAATCAAAAGCTGACCCATCCGTCCACACCCACACTCCCACCTATAAACAGAGAGATGTGAAGGTAAAGAACAGAACACACTGAATTCACTAATATTACTGGACGTATATTATACATACCTGTGCAACGTCAGTGGCACCTAACCATGCCTGTGAGTTCCCCACTAAAGACTGGATGAAACTGTACTCTTCACTGCTGTGCACAGATGCTAGATGTCCTCCCAGGGACACACAGTATTGCTGAAAGAGATCAGTAACATATGTCATTGCTGTATGTGTATTATTGCTGTATGTGTATTGTTGCTGTATGTGTATTAATGCTGTGTGTGTATTATCGCTGTATGTGTATCGTTGCTGTATGTGTATCGTTGCTGTATGTGTATTGTTGCTGTATGTGTATTATTGCTGTATGTGTATCGTTGCTGTATGTGTATTATTGCTGTATGTGTATTGTTGCTGTATGTGTATCGTTGCTGTATGTGTATTGTTGCTGTATGTGTATCGTTGCTGTATGTGTATTATTGCTGTATGTGTATTGTTGCTGTATGTGTATCGTTGCTGTATGTGTATCGTTGCTGTATGTGTATCGTTGCTGTATGTGTATTGTTGCTGTATGTGTATCGTTGCTGTATGTGTATTGTTGCTGTATGTGTATTGTTTCTGTATGTGTATCGTTGCTGTGTGTGTATTATTGCTGTATTTGTGTATTTTTGCTGTATGTGTATCGTTGCTGTATGTGTATCGTTGCTGTATGTGTATCGTTGCTCTGCTCGGTTCGATGTGTATCATTGTGTCTGTGGCTCTGTCCATGTGTTAGTAAACCCTGAGGAGCATGAAGATGTAGGTGAACTGTAAGTAATGCTGACTGTGTGTGGCAATGAACTGAATCTAAATCTAAATCTAAAGATATTCTTTCATGTCTGTTCATCTTAAGATTGTATTGTTAAAGTGTAACTGTTTTATTGCATTATATTTATTATATTATATTACATATAAAGTCACATTTATTCTGAGAATTAAGGAACTGCACTATATATCTACTATCATGGGCCAGTCTGAGTTGGTGTTTATTTAACAACAACAAAAACAACAACCACCACCACCCTTTTCCAGTTATGGGCAATTGTCAAAATTATTGTTAATACGTTATTAGAGGTAAGAAAAATCTACATAAATAATTTAAAACTGCACCTCAGAGTCACTCCAAGATACTGCTGTAGTGTTGAACATGTAGCAGCGAGATCCAAACTGGGACCAACCATCCTGGCACTCTGCATTTATAAGACATAGCATATGAACGCGAACATATAAGATCACATACATGTGAATAGTTATGATTTATGATCAGTTGCTTAACGCCCCTAAAAATGTACGTATTAATAAACTAACATGTATTAAACATTGTGTCCATGTAGCTACATTTATTTACTTGCACAGTGCATTTCACAGGTATTTTAGTGGAGCACATTTTTTATCATTTACATTTTTTACCTTTACTCGAGTGAATGATCACTACAGTATTCCTGTTTAAGTAGGAATGATCAGTAATCTTTCCACTCCTTAGTGTAACAAGCAAAACTTCACTTACGGCTGAGCGCGAAGGGAAAAGCACAAAGTCCTGTAAGACACACACACCCACCCACACGCGCACACACACACACACACACACACACACACACACACACACACATTTATCACTGTGTCACTGGGCATGTGATATAGGTTTGTGAACTTTATATCTCACTAAGTACAGTATTATATAAAGTGCTGTGAAATGTATTTTGGAGAGAATATAGAACTGTGCTGAATCTTCAGGTTTTCTTTCAGGAGCATAGCAATGAGTTCTCTTGGAAGCCACACATGAAGCCAAACAAACATCTAAGGAACTGAAGGTTTCACTCCCTGCTCTCCACCACTCACCACCATTACAGTTCTGTCATTAGATTCTGAAAAAGGTATCATTGGGAGAGTTGTGAAGTGAAACCTGTCTTCACTTTAGCCAAAACACCCCCAAATTTTCTAATTAATGTTCTGTGGAACTGGAAAACAGGGATTGTGGTACATTTTAAAGTTCTGATTGAGATGCTGTTTGTGTTTCTCCATGTTCTTCTTAGCTGTATAAGGACTGTTTAGTGTGACAGCCATGCAAAAACAGAAGCAAAGCTTTTTACAGCACTGTACATCATGAGGTATTAAAGTGTAAGGTGCATACTGACCTGACATCAGCAGGAAAACAAGCATGGCTGAAATCTGTAAAGCAGAGCAGTACATAAACAGGGCCTGGTTTTAAAACATACATCACCACCATATATTTTCTGCTTAGCTTTAACTCTACACATCCTCATTTCATAGATAAATAAACTTTTGCCCCAAAACATTTGCTGATACTCTGATTTTCCAAGGGATAATGAGTAAGGACATTTGGCCTACATGTTGCATGATGTTTACTTAGAGATTATGATTTTTACTTCCTGAAAGTTTAGAGTTCTCTCAGTTTTAGTGTAAGATAAAATTCACAAACAAAAAAGCTGTAGCATCTGATTACTGCCTGATTACTGCCTGTGTGGGAGTGTTGGTCATGAAAAGCAGCCACATGCAGAGCCTCATATGGCAGGAGAGACTTAAGTCCTGTAAGTGTTTGTAGAGCATTAGTTCAGAGTGTATGTACATTACAGAGTTTTGGTTTATAGTGACCTGCTTGCTGTCTCGGCTGTTTCAGCCAGGCCTAAGCGATAGGTGTCCCCCGCTGTGTTAAATAAAGAGCATTCATCTAAAGTATATGCTTCCCATGCCTCCTTATTTGCCATCTGAAGTCTTTCGCTTTGGACTGCAGTTGTGTATAGGCAGCAGAAATGTGTATCTAGTCCCAGCGTCAGCAGATGACAAAGTATACAGGCAACCGCATCAGTCTAACACTCCAGTATTTACACTCTAGAGAGGAAATATACATGCTGGGAGTTAATGGGGAGTTTCCCTTTAGTGTTTGTTTCCTTAACATCAAAGAAAAAATCTTTTCGGTGAACGTAATCTGTCATGGTCCATCGGTGTGGCATTCACATAAAAAATGCCCCATGGCGTATGAGGAAGAAGTATGGAGGAAGTATGAACATCAGTCTACATAAAATGGTGTATATATAAAATATATATCTTACAGTGATCTCAGAGTGGCTGGGGAAGGATTTAGTCATTCTGGAGCACTCAGCAAAATTCAGCAACAGTGCACTGTGGATGTACTTTTTAGATTTAGATAAAGATCTGTTCTCTCTAGTAGCAAATCTATTGCATTAGTCTGACTTGGGCAGTATTTATTAAGTATGGCTTTGGACCACCAGAGATTCACTGAGTTCCTAATGGTATCCTGTGATAATCCATCCCATCCAGCTTGAATATTCTCACACAGCTCCTGTGGACTGTGTGGTAGGGGTGGAGGTGGAGTGATACCAGGCCTTCTGAACTTGTGACACATGACAACAAACCGTTCCTCTTTGTGCTCCACGGTGCCTCCACACACTGGTTTGTTTGCTGTTTAACCAAAACAAAAGTGGGACTTCCTTGAATCTTGCATCTTTTGCATGTCAATCCAATCTACCGAGTTTTATTCCTGTTGGTTTCTTCTGGGTGCAATTACTTATGCAACTATTTTTTGACGATAAGGGCATCTTGTTTTATCTAGTTGATAATAATATCGGAATATTTCCCTTCAGAAAATGTATTTATCATTTATTTATTTAATTAGAATGTTATTTATATACAGAGATTTTTAATTTGATTTAGTGGTATATTCTCACTGTATTAGAGAGCAATGCTGCTTCTGTTAAGAAATGTGGTTTAAACAAGTCAAAGTAACTTGAAATGTAATGAGATATTCTGTTATGGAATAACACAACAGTAAAAGTAAAAGTTTTTCTTGTTTTCCAGAAAAGGAATGTAATTCCAGGACAGTTTGAAAGAACCACTTTTTGACTAACTGACCATCACTGGCGACATTGACAGTAACATTCACAGGAGCATTATGTACGATCTGCTGAGCCTGTGCAGTGCTCTGTTCTAATGTTAAAACGAGACAGCTTTGGGACTGTACTGACAAACCCTTTCCTTCCTTCCCTCTTTCACCATCTTCTAACAGCAAGAGCAAGAAACTTGTCCTCATAGGGATAATGCTGTCAGTTAAAGGTTTTCCTACTTTTCCTTCCTTTTAGAATGGAAAAGATAGATTTCATTATGTAAGGTTACTTAGTTCTGACTACAGTTATAATTATACTTAAGAGAAAACAAAAACTAGAAAGAGAGGAAGACTAACCTGCTAGTGACCGAAGACTCTTAGTTGTGTTGTTATCATTAGAAAGAGGAAGTATCAGTATCACTTAAAGTACATGATTTCAGTGAACCTTAGATATCATGGTCCACTGGTATGGCATTCACATTAAAAACGCCCCAAAGAAGATATGAGGAAGAAGTATGAGTAACTGACTAGATAAGCTTCTTGTCTGATAAGTTAATACATGAGCTAAGGACACAGAGAACAGTGCTACAGTATATAAGTAACAAAGGCTTAATAAAGGTCTACTTTGATAGTTTTAGATTTAATTTAATTTGCCGCTGTTTTATTTCTCTCCTTCTCTTTCTCTCTGCGTCTTTTCTTTCTGTCTATTTTGCCCCTTGGCCTTCACTGATTACTGAAAAATCACAAAACCTTTACCAAACACCAACTAACAGGAGGGACAGTTGCTCAAAATCCTGGGAATTTGATTCTGCATGTGTAGCATGCAACAGCAGAAGCCCCTCACCTTCCAAAAAACAAAAGAAGAGTTCAAGAAAGTATAGTACTGGGTTGAATTGCCAATGGATGACAAACATTCAATGTCAGTCATCAGAATCAAGTTTATTGTGAAGTATGTTGACACACACAAGGAATGTAATCTAGGATTGTACAAATATACACCTAACTTACTGACAGTCCTCTCAATGTCCGCACAAAGACTCCACATATACACAATAAATACACACAATATACAATCTACACAGTATACACAATATACAAGCAATAAAACACTTATTGTAAATGTAACGGCAGTAGTGTTGAGGTAGAGGCAGTAGTGTTGAGGTACTGCAACAGCATTAATATATATAAAGAAACTGTAGAGGACACGGTGTGTATAATCTAACATGTGAGTGAACCAGTGAAAGCTGTGGAGAAACAGGAGTGACTATGCCAAGCTATTACTGGTCAGCTGTTTATGAAGGTGATGGCCTGAGGAAGAAATCTGTTTCTGTGTCTGGTTGTCTTGGTATTCAGGGTCATGTAGCACCTGCCGGAGGGGAGGAGTTGGAATATGTTATGTCAAGGGTGAACACTTTGAAAAAGAGTTACTTGTACTCCTTTTCAGTAAATGCAAGAAGACAGGATTCCTTCCCTTTGTGTTGCAATATGGCCTCCAGCCTTTCTATGTGCGGATAGATGGCATGTTAAAGTGAGGGACTGATAGTGGAGCAACCTTACAGCACTTATTAAGGCCCATTCTTCTAAGTCTATGGTGTTCTCCACCCCTTTTCCCTCTTTTCAGATGTCTTCTAATCTGTGGGTGATTAAAAAAAAATCATATTTCATCAGTTGTGTAATTCACTCTAGCAGTTTCTCATCAGAATCTGAATTACAATCAGGTTTATTGGCCAAGAATGTAAACCCACAACGAGTTTGGCTATAACTGACAGTCCACAAATATACACAATAAATACAGACATTTACAATATACAATCTATGCAGTATATACAATATATGAGCAATAAACGAACATCGTTAGTATTACATATTGATTGACCTGCAAAAACGAGGTGAGTGCAGACTCCCAGCAGGACCATGAATCAGTTGCTGTAACACCTATTGGAGAACAGTGTGCACCAGCTAGATGTTTCACTGGAGCTGTCTCAGATCTCATAGAAGGCACCCCAGCCCCTTCACCGAGGCTCACGGCCTGGTGATCAAAATAGGACAGGTATGATTCTTCTCTTTCCTATTTTCTATAGAAGAGGGGTTGGCATACTCCCCTACCTATAATTTCTAGGTCTTCAGATGCTTCCTGACAACAACTGGACTCAGTGCTTCAATTAATCCAGCACTGGTTACTTCTGATGAAGAGAAAGTGATAGCGGAGGTGGCAATGGACCACTTCTTGCACAACCTCCTGTTCTTGCTGTGATGTATGTATGTATATGTATATTTGAATAGTATTGGACATGTACATGATATTAGGACCTACATAATGTAACTGCAGGGCCATTTAAGGGGAATGGTGTAATTCCACTAGCAAAAAAGTAGCAAGTTTCAGCTTCCAAAGTTTCCACTCTGTGTCTGGAGCTTGTGTCAAAAGCCAGTCCTTGAGCATGTGAGTTCAACAAAGTTCCTCAGTCAATCAATAATTGAATAGCCTCTTCTAGGCCAACCCACATGGCACAAATAATAATTAAATTAATAATAATAATAACAAAAAAATAAACACTCCATTAATAAACACGTCATGTGTAATGACGCCTGGCTTCACTGGCTTTTTATTATATTGCTAAAAGCTAAAAAGTGCTAAAACCACCTTTGAGGTAATGTTAACTTTGTTCACCGCTTTAGTTAAGTTAAGCTGATGACACAAAAAGGTGCTGGTTATTCCAAACAGTGTTCTAAGCAGAGTTAACCTGCGAGTGGTCCACCTTTCCAGCTTTGCTTTCTTCAGAAGGAGGAAGGAAACTAAATTTACATCAGTAGAAGTCCAGCAATTCCAGTAACACTCAGATATCATATTCTTGAGTGAGGTTAAACAGGGCTGTTTGGATTGTGCGACTGTACGAAGGACAGCTCTACTGACTCGTGGTAATAGTGTGTTAGGTGCTGGGGTTTGAATTTGGGCACATGTACATACTCCTGCCAGCAGCTCCTATAATCATGATACAGACCTCTGACATGTGTAAAGCAAAACCGTGTCATTTGCATTGTTCATTAGAGTTGTTCTCTGAGAGGTGTATTGGTGTGCTGTGAATGCTGTTACTTATTACTGCAGTAACAGGAGACCACCATTGTAAGCCTAAAAACCAACTGCAGAATGTTGGTGATCCTGGATGGGGAGTTTTCGCACGCCAAACTAGTTTTTGATCAGAGGGCTCGTTGTTTTCTGTTCAGTCTTTAATTCTACCCTGTTATCCAGATACTGACTGTACCTAATGTTCCATTACCTTATTTATCTTACTGCTTCCAGCAGAAGTATGTCCTAAATATGTTCAAAAGACTAAATAAATGGAATTAAGGCCTAATAATTAATTAACTTGTTAGACTTTACAACTGGAAGAAGGTCCACACTTATGTCTCAATATCTTGATATTATGGATCAATGTCAATAAACATTAATATTTATGTTAATCTGGTTAAACATAGGTTTTTTTTTGTATAAATCAACAGAATATGTCATTTGGCCAAGGGTGCATCCAAGTGTATGTATGTTTATCTATCCCTACAATCCCAAAAAGTTTGTCTGATAATATAAATTGTTTTGGTTACACACAAAACAATACATGGAAATACAGAGTCTTCTTTTAAAGGAGCACGGTTGTGTTAATACCCCTTCATTAATTGTGTTGCTTTCTTTTTATTAATTGTAAAGGTCCCATAAAAATCTGTAGTGCTGCTCCTAATAGTCCACCATCACAGGCATATTAAAACTTTCTTATTTATTACATTGTTCCTATTTAAGGGCACATAGTAAAAAAGAAAGAGGAGACAGATAGATATACAGCATCGTCATCTAAACAAAACAAGGACAAAACAAATTTAGAAAAAAAGACTATAGTTAAGTTTGGATATAGTATAGTTTGGATAATTATAGATAACTGAGGGGAGATTTTAATACCCAAACACGTGATGTGGTTAGTGCTAATGGGAATGGGTAATTGCATCATAAAGTGTGTTCATATTTAAGGGTAGGATTGTGGATTTAGTCCAACTGATAAAATATTATGATATTTATAAGTACGTTTCGATAGATGTAATGGTTTCTGTAATCGATTATATTCAGCATCCTGCATATATTGGCGGGAGAGCATCAGCCCTGTTTGGTCATATTGTATTAAGTTGTGGATAACGGTTTCCATTCTCTTCGCTGGAGCTTTACTTAGAGTCTTTATGTCTGTATTCATAAGTGATAGGGGTTTATAACTGGAGGGTAAAGTAGGGTCTTGTTTGGTTTAAGGTGAAGGGAGATAGTTTCTTATTTTGTTTATTTATTATTTATATCCGTTTATTAAATAGTGGTGCTAAGGTTGACCAAAAGTGTTTGTAGAACAGGGAAACCATTAGGTCCTGTTGTCTTGTTGTTGGGCATATGATTTAAAGCTTTGTAAAATTCTTCCTGGGATACTGGGACATCAAGTACTTGTTTTTGTCAGTCTTGGAAGATTGATGTTGTTCAGGAATTTATTCATGTCTTCTATTTTTGGCTCATAATCGGATGAATATGCCTTTATTAAAAAAATCTTTGAAGATGTGATTCATTTCCTAATTATTAATTATTTTTTATAATATATTTTTTTCAGATGTCTCTGTGGGTATCCCTGCTGAGTTTTTTATGACTGGGATTGTTGTATTTTATTTATTTCGCTTAATGCGAAATTTGCCAGGTATTTTCCAGATTTATTGGTATATTCAATGTTTTAATTTAAGTTTTCTTAATTTATTGTACCATTCTTCACTTGGATAGTTTAAATTCACAGATATTCACAAATATTTGCTTCTTTCGTTTTCATATTCTTTCTTTTTCTTACTTAGCATATTTCTTATTTACTGCTCTACCAGTTTCCCAAAACAGTGATGGTGAAATTTGTGGAGAATAATTTATTTCTAGAAAGGATGCCCACTCTCTTAATATAGCTATCAAATTCTAGCTTTTTATGTAATGATGTATTAAATCTCCATCTAAAGCTAGGCTTATGTTGTTGGCTTCTGGGGGTATGGTCTCTAATTGTAATAGGGTGAATTTGTTATATTATTGTAATTAGATATACTGGAGAGTTGTGTAAAAAAGTTATGGAAGAATGAAGGGCTGTCAGTATTTGGACCATAGATATTAGTGATGGTAAGAACCTTCTGGTTAATAGTGATATTTATTATGATAGATCATCCACCAGTATCGGTGATTGTTGTATAATATATAAATGGGGCTCAAGACAAGGAGGCATGATGTAAAAATATTTAATTAAGAAAAAATAAGATAAAACAAAACCAATGAAGCCAAAACACTAGGAACTAAGAAACACTGAACAGGGTTACAAAAACAACAGACATGGAGACAAAACACCAAGCAAGCACAAGGAGAACAGCAGGAAGTATAAATGAACAAGGACTAACAAGGAACACCTGGGAAGGGACGAAGCTACAAGCTAAGGACATGTGAGGGGACCAGCAAAGGACGGAGACGGGAGGTGGAATAACCAAAATAAACAGAGGCACATGGAACAGGATAACAAAAGGCACAAGGAAGTGACAAGAAACAGAAAACCAGAGAAAGCAGAGGCAAACAGGGTCAAGGCAAGACAGGATGTGACAATAAACTGAATGTTCTTATTCATTAAAATATCCACACCTCTTTGTCCAGAATTGTAATTGGCAGTGTATATGTTATATACAGCTGATTTCAGTTTATGTTCTTCAGTGTCTGTTAGATATGTTTCCTGTAGGAGGCATATGTCTACTTTTATTCTACTGAGATGATGGAGTACTTTTAGTACTACTAGTTTTTTGTCTTAAGAGCCAATACCACGTACATTCCATGTTATAAGTTTTAGTTGTGAAGTGTTGAATGTTATTGGTTGTATGATTTCTTTTTTTTTTTGTCAGGTTGTGTGTAGGCGTGTCTATGTTGAGTGTGATGTATTGGTATGTAGTCGGTTGGTTCTGTATTATACATTGTACATGTCTGTGTATATACATAGTATTGTATTATACATTGTACATGTACATGCCTTGCACTGTGAACAGCTTTGTAGAGTGGAGTGTAAGGAACTATCTGCTCCTCAATGTGACCAAGACAAAGGACTTAAAAATACCTGAGTGTCCTGCTCAACAACAGAGTCAGTGCAGGAAGTGCAGTCCTAAAATGTGGCACTGGAGAAGATCTTGGAGCCAGCACAGGAGGAGTACTCCTAATATCCAGCACTGGAGCAGTTCTGTGAACTGGCAGGGTTTTGATTGAACTGTGAATTAATTACTTTTGTAAAATGCCTACAAATAAGTGAACTAATATATACATGAGCTTACAGAAATCTCATACCATTCTTGAAAGTTTAATTGAGCTTAATAATTGTAATTGTTTTACCCTTAAATTATACCAACCAACCACATAAAAATAAAACATATTAACATAATAATAAACACATTTCACCCCATACGTGGTGCTACACCCTGGCCTACACTATTACGCTACAGTATTAGTGTCTGTATCCTTTCTTCTGTGTAGGTTTGCAGATAGAAGGAGCACTTCTCTACCTCAGATCCATATATGATCCATATATATCCACAATGTAACAGTAAATCAATCAAAAACAGATGTAAATAATGATTAGAGGCTGACAGTCGGAATCTATCAAACCAACACTGGGGAAATTGGAGCCTCTGGTGGCCACTCCTAGAATCTCCCTGAAAAGACATTATAACATAGCTCTTTGAAGTAACTACGGACAACTGTAGTTGAGAAAGAAGCAACAGAGTGTGTGTTTATGACTGTGACCATTGCCAGCTGTTCCGTTTGCCAGATCTTTGATACAAAGACTCAGCAATGCCTGTCTCTGTATCTTGTCTTATCAAGCCCAATGCCCAGGTACAGGGTATTGGGCTTCATTGCGGACGAGAGTCCAAAACCACATACTACCAGACAAAAAATAAACTACACAAATACATGTACTTTTAATTTTCACTTTGGCAGTTAGTAATTCAGCAAAGTTTTTCTTTCTAATTTGGACATTAAAAGCAACAAGATCATGATAATCCACTCAGACTTCTCTTTACTACTTGTTAAGAGTATTTCAGAGATAAGCAGGCAATCATGCTAATGTCCACGACCATCTTCATTCATTTCTTGTTAATGGGCCTCAGACGAATTGTGAAGTTGCTTGTCAGTCCTGTGTCTATAAGCTTCTGTTTGAGCTGTAGGGACACATTAACACAGATGTGGTGTTTAGTGTAATATAGAGTCTGCAGGTGCTTTAGTAGGTACATCTACCTACCATGCAGTTTCTCTGACATTAACTACAAATTATAAATTGACAACTAAACATTATATACAAAAATCTATGACTATATAACAATAAACTATATATAAAAATCTATATAACTATATAAATATAAGAGTATATAACCACAGATATATACAAATATGTAATATTTAACAAAACATTATTATAAAAATGTAGAACTATATAATCATTTAAATATATTCATATATAAATATATAATTATACATTAAATTTAAAAAATAGATAACTATATACTTATATAACTATATAACCATATAAACATTTACCTGAACATTACACTACACAATAATTTACAATCATAAATTGTGCATTTTTGGGACCACGGTTGTGTTCAGAAGTGGTAACTGACTGTAATCTTAGTGTCCTTTAAATGACCACTTTCAAGAGTGGTGTGTGTTGACCAAATGGCAGGTGTTGCTTTCTAAAACATTACACATTTTTAACCATATATTTATAAATGCATTTGGAGAAACTGTAATGGAAATGTTGATAACTCAGTCGGAGTGCTACATTTATGAAGCTCAATCTTTCTTCTCCTGAAAGATAACCCAAAGACAAAAACCATTTGGTGATTCTAATAACACTTTGGTTTCACTGATATGTGCAAATGAGAGAAATTACACTAAACTGGGATACAGGCAGAATCTACTACTAGTTTAAGAAATAGCTCAAAGTGGTTCCAGATTATTCGATGTTACTAATGCCACTACTTGTTTTTAAAACCTGTTAATTCATTTTCCTGGTTTGGCTTTTTAATCTATCCTTATTAGTGCAGGCAGAAGACCAGCTGGAGCCCTCCTGTTCAAATTCAGCTTTAAATGGCTTTTAAAGTGAAATCACTGGACAAAGCTGGACAGCGCTCAGGACAGACCTATAGATAAATCACCTAGCAGCAACAAAGTAGGAAACTACAGTTTCCCTCAAGAGCTTCTACTATAGCAGAAATCCTCAAACTGTGGTCAATTACAGACGTTGTCCATTAAAGAACAGAGTGAAAATGAACCTGTATTTGTGGAACTACAAAAGGTGCTGTTGTTCTCACTGAACATCTTTTAAGATGATAATTTGTGTTCACACAAAAGCACACAATTTTCATGTTTAATTTACATTATGAAAAGAATGTTGACTTATTGAAAGTAGGAAACTCTTTCTGATAATTCTTGTCTCATCCACTCAGATAGATCCAACAACATTCACAAATACAGTAAACAGAGCTTAATCCAGTTTTAGCTTCTATAGCTATAACGAAAGACACAGAATGGAGCTAAACATCTCTCTTTAGGATCATTTTTTTAGTTTGTTTAATATCTGTCGTGTAACCCGACCAAAACTCAGTAAGCAATAATCATGACTGCTACAACCAGCACTAATGTCTACCATCGCCAGAGCCTGCTACAGCTGAGAAATCAGCCACAATCTCTTCCAAACGACTGCAGGAACAGCTGCGTAAGCTAGGCTCCAGGTGAGAGCTCCAGGAAAACTCTACAGTCTTATGTGTTTTATTGTCTTCTGTCTTAGTGTTTTTGTATGAACCGCCATTGGGATTATCCAATATGATCGACAAACTCTTCTGCACATCCAGTCATTGCTGAAAATGGATTTTTGAACTAACAGTCTAACTAACAGTGAAAGTTTGACCCTCTTTTTTACCCAGAGAATTCAGCACGGTCATCCTCACTGCAGTCTATATCACACCTCAGGCAGACAAGTCACGTGCATTAAAGGCTCTGTATGAAACCTTCAACAGGCTGGAGAACTCTCACCCAGAGGATGTTTTTATTGTGGTTGGGGATTTTAACAGGGCAAACCTAAAAAAAATGGTACTGCCCAAACACTACCAGCACATTAACTTCCCCACCCGAAGATGATAGATTCTTAATCACTGCTACACTACAAACCCCTCCGCCCTGCCTCCGGCATAGCTGATCACACCTCCATTCTATTCCTAAATGCACTCAAACAAAGACTTAAACAGACAAACCCAGTTCTCAGATCAGTTTACCAATGAAGTGAGGAAGCCATTTTCACACATCAGGACTGCTTTGAAACCACAGCCTGGCAGATGTTTCGTGATGCAGCTGGTACTGACATCAATGAACATACTGGCTCCATCACAAGCTACATCAGTAGCCTATGCTAAGTTTGAAGAACAGAATAGCACGGCAAGAAAAAACACACCTCCTCCAAATAAACAGGTACTGTGTCTGTCCACTGCTGACGTGCAGAGAACTTTACACAGAGTCAACCCACGAAAAGCACCAGGATCAGACAGCATATTCAGAGAATGCGCCGAACAGCTGGCTGATGTTCTCACAGACATATTCAACATCTCTCTGAGCACTGCAGTCGTCCCAACTTGCTTCAAATCCACCACCATCGTCCCTGTGCCAAAGAAGTCTCCAATGTCCTGCCTTCAATCATCATGAAGTGCAATGAGAAGCTTGTCAGGAGGCACATTAAAGACCAGCTTCCTCCTTCACTGGACCCACTACAATTTGCATATCACCCCAACTGCTCAACAAACAAAGCCATCTCCACCACACTCCACCTGGCTGTCACTTAACTGGACAATAAAGACACCTACGTCAGAATGCTGTTCAAAGACTTCAGTTCAGCATTCAAAACCATCATCCCTCAGCAGACGATTGGTAAACTGAGCGTACTGGGACTGAACACTTTTCTCTGTAACTGGGTCCTGGATTTCCTGACTGAGAGACCTTAGTAAGTCAGAATAGGCAATAACATCTCCAGCACCACCGTACTGAGCAGCTCCGTCCCTCACGGTTGTGTAGTCCTCTGTTGTTTACTCTACTTGATTAGAACTGTTCTGCAAGGTACAGCTCAAACCACATCAGGTTTGCTGATGACACGACTGTGGTGGGTCTCATAAGCAAGAATGATGAGTCAGCGTACAGAGAGGAAGTGCAGCAGCTAATGGACTGGTACAGAACCAACAACATCTCTCTGAATGTTGACAAAACGAGATGAGTGTTGACTTCAGAAAAGTGCAAGGTGACCACCCTCCACTGAACATCACTGGCTCTGCTGTGGAAATTATCAGGAGCACCAAGTTCCTCAGTGTCCACATCACAGAGAACCTTACCTGGTCCCTCAACGCCAACTCCATAGCCAAGAGATCGCAGCAGCGCCTGTACTTCCTGCAGAGACTGAAGAAGGCTACATTGCTGCTAACGCTGTGTTTACACAGTTACTGAGGTTTGTTCTACCTCAGTAACTGCTGTGTGTATGTAAGTTATCACTCACAGATCACAGCTAAATCTCTCTGCACCTTATTCTGCTACCTCATGTCCAGAAATGAGTGCGTGTCGGTGCTGCACTGTCCAGTCTGTTTACTGTGTCTAATGTCTGTTTAATTTATCGTATTTATTGTATTGTCTCTAAGTTGAATTTTTGTTTACACACACGTATGTCTGCATGTTTGCACTCTGTTATTCCATGTTGCACTTTGTTCTTGGAGGAACATCATTTTACTCCACTGTGTACTTGTACGTGGATAGAATGGCAAAAAAAGCCTCTTGACTTCACTCGACTCTTGATGTTATATGAGCGTGAATGAGCATGTGAAAAATGAACAACACAACAGCTTCAGGGTGATTTTTGTATGTTACCTGTTGGAGGAAAATTGGAGGAACATTAGTTGAGAGGGCAGTAGTTGAGGGAACAGTAGTTAAGAGGGCAGTAGTTGAGGGGTCAGTAGTTGAGGGAACAGTAGTTGAGGGATCAGTAGTTGAGGGATCAGTAGTGAGGGAAAAGTAGTTGCGGGGTCAGTAGTTGTGGGAGCAGTAGTTGAGGGAACAGTAGTTAAGAGGGCAGTAGTTGAGGGAACAGTAGTTGAGAGGGCAGTAGTTGAGGGAAAAGTAGTTGAGGGGTCAGTAGTTGAGGGAACAGTAGTTGAGGGGTCAGAAGTTGAGGGAACAGTAGTTAAGAAGGCAGTAGTTGAGGGATCAGTAGTTGAGGGATCAGTAGTTGAGGGAAAAGTAGTTGCGGGGTCAGTAGTTGTGGGAGCAGTAGTTGAGGGAACAGTAGTTAAGAGGGCAGTGGTTGAGGGAACATTAGTTGAGAGGGCAGTAGCTGAGGGAACAGTAGTTGAGGGGTCAGTAGTTGTGGGAGCAGTAGTTGAGGGAACAGTAGTTAAGAGGGCAGTAGTTGAGGGAACAGTAGTTGAGGGGTCAGTAGTTGAGGGGTCAGTAGTTGTGGGAACAGTAGTTGTGGGAACAGTAGTTGAGGGAACAGTAGTTGAGGGATCAGTAGTTGAGGGAAAAGTAGTTGCGGGGTCAGTAGTTGTGGGAGCAGTAGTTGAGGGAACAGTAGTTGAGGGGTCAGTAGTTGAGGGAACAGTAGTTGAGGGGTCAGAAGTTGAGGGAACAGTAGTTGAGGGGTCAGAAGTTGAGGGAACAGTAGTTAAGAGGGTAGTAGTTGAGGAAACATTAGTTGAGAGGGCAGTAGTTGAGGGAACAGTAGTTAAGAAGGCAGTAGCTGAGGGAACAGTAGTTGAGGGGTCAGTAGTTGAGGGAACAGTAGTTGAGGGAAAACTAGTTGCGGGGTCAGTAGTTGTGGGAGCAGTAGTTGAGGGGTCAGTAGTTGAGGGAACAGTAGTTGAGGGGTCAGAAGTTGAGGGAACAGTAGTTAAGAGGGTAGTAGTTGAGGAAACATTAGTTGAGAGGGCAGTAGTTGAGGGAACAGTAGTTAAGAAGGCAGTAGCTGAGGGAACAGTAGTTGAGGGGTCAGTAGTTGAGGGAACAGTAGTTGAGGGAAAACTAGTTGCGGGGTCAGTAGTTGTGGGAGCAGTAGTTGAGGGAACAGTAGTTAAGAGGGCAGTAGTTGAGGGAACATTAGTTGAGAGGGCAGTAGTTGAGGGAACAGTAGTTGAGGGGTCAGTAGTTGAGGGAACAGTAGTTAAGAGGGCAGTAGTTGAGGGAACAGTAGTTAAGAGGGCAGTAGTTGAAGAAACATTAGTTGAGAGGGCAGTAGTTGAGGGAATAGTAGTTGAGGTGTCAGTAGTTGAGGTAACAGTAGTTGAGGGAACAGCAGTTGAGGGAACAGTAGTTGAGAGGGCAGTAGTTGAGAGGGCAGTAGCTGAGGGAACAGTAGTTGAGGGGTCAGCATTTAAGGGGTCAGTTGTTGAGGGAACAGTAGTTGAGGGGTCATTAGTTGAGGGAACAGTGGTTGAGAGGGCAGTAGTTGAGGGAACAGTAGTCGAGGGAACAGTAGTTGAGGGGTCATTAGTTGAGGAAACAGTAGTCGAGGAGTCAGTAGTTGAGGGAACAGTAGTTAAGAGGGCAGTAGTTAAGGGAACAGTAGTTAAGAGTGCAGTAGTTGAGGTAACAGTAGTTAGGAAGGCAGTAGTTGAGGGAACAGTAGTTGAGAGAACAGTAGTTAAGAGGGCAGTAGGTGAGGGAACAGTAGTTGAGGGGTCAGTAGTTGAGGGGTCAGTAGTTGAGAGAACAGTAGTTAAGAGGGCAGTAGTTGTGGTTATCGTTTCTGGGCATTTTAAATATTGGGAGGCGGAGCTTTGACTTATTTGGCTAATAAGACACACCAGTGCACAGAATTCTCTTTCTTTGAAAGGATGTCCGATTTGTATAGCTGGAGTCTTTTTCCCCTGTCTGTCTTTACTTGCAGGGCACATCTCAGGCCAGTTTAGTTCTTACTGTTTTCATGAATCCAGCGAGTTGCCTCATATCACTCTACATTCTCGTTCCATTGGGATAATCTTAGTTAGGAAATGTGGAAAGAATGATTATGGAAATCCTGTTGCCAGGTATTCTTTAGCTAACCTCTGTTGCTCTTCCCTTGAGTATTCCATGTCAAAATGTATCTGATCTTAATGAGGTGTTGGTAAATTTTGGTTAATAATCAGTTTCCATCTCCATCAGCAGTTTGTCATTTGGCTTTCAATACTGTCCGCACCGTCAGATGAAGGTTTAGTCCTCTTTAAAGGAAATATGTTACTGATAATCTCTTCTTTATCTATGATTACATATACTTAAGGTAAAAAAATCTTACATGGTTTGATAACTGAGACATTGATCTATATGTGACCTAAAACATGTTTTGTCCCTTAACTGAAAAATCAAAGACTTATTGAAGTTTGTGCTGATTGTGTTTTTAATGGGTGTGCTGGTCTTAAGCTGGTGAAATAAATAGAAGAAACTGGATAAATAAATGTTACAGAAACATTTATGGTTATGATATAAGGAAGTTTAATCATCTAAGCTCATAACAAGTGAAAACTGTGGAAGAGTGGAACTGTATCATCAGTGACTTATCAGTAGCATCAGTTTGGCAAGGCAGCAAACTTACAGTTAAAAAAGTATTTGCCACCTCTGGAAACTTAATATCTCTCCAACCATGCTGACCTTGTCTCTTTCAGAGATTCTACATGTTTTTCATGTCATATTCAGAAAAGTCACTGCAAATCTTAAGGTTTTCCTTAATAGTCTGATTTCAACTTAAACAGGTCTAATTGATCAGCTGAGTCTATCTCATGCAGGGTAAATGCAGGTCTGCAGGACCAGAATCTGACACCTTATGTTGAAATGTGTCTGCTCTGGCACAAAGAAGACCCCTATTGTACAAAGAAGTGAATTTCTCTCACTTCTGCTTTGGGTGAGAGATGTTATATTTTGAGATGCTAATAGACTGTCATGGACGTTCTACTCATAATGGACATGTAAGTGTGAACATGAGGGAGCTTGACTGAATCAGAGAAAATGAGTTTACTGTTATATTAACTATCTTTTTAAAGTCTTTGTTAACCAGCTCAGTTTTGACACACATTACTGAATTCATAATTCACTTGTCAGAAATCAGGCAGGCAGGATATCAGTAGCACATCAGCAAGGTCATATTGTGATACATAAAGAGAACTCTGTCCATCTTGGAGCTGAAGGGAAATGTATTCATTGTGCATGACCTTAGTGGACTTGTATAAAGCATCTACAACATTTGTACCAACTAGTGGAATAGCAGATTAGCATATCTGAGTTTAGATCATTCAAGTTCAACTCTGTATGATAATAACACGTTCTGACCTGGTGACGTCACATTTGATGGAACAGTAGTTGAGGAAACAGCAGTCGAGGGAAGAGTTGTTGAAAAAAGAGTGGTTGATGGAACAGTAGTCATGGGAACGGTTGTCGAGGGAAGAGTTGTTGAAGAAAGAGTGGTTGATGGAACAGTAGTCGAGGAAACGGTTGTCGAGGGAAGAGTTGTTGATGAAAGAGTGGTTGATGGAACAGTAGTCGAGGGAACGGTTGTCGAGGGAAGAGTTGTTGAAGAAAGAGTGGTTGATGGAACAGTAGTCGAGGAAACGGTTGTCGAGGGAAGAGTTGTTGATGAAAGAGTGGTTGATGGAACAGTAGTCGAGGGAACGGTTGTCGAGGGAAGAGTTGTTGATGAAAGAGTGGTTGATGGAACAGTAGTCATGGGAACGGTTGTCGAGGGAAGAGTTGTTGATGAAAGTGTGGTTGATGGAACAGTAGTCGAGGGAACGGTTGTCGAGGGAAGAGTTGTTGATGAAAGTGTGGTTGATGGAACAGTAGTCGAGGGAACGGTTGTCGAGGGAAGAGTTGTTGATGAAAGAGTGGTTGATGGAACAGTAGTCGAGGTAACAGGTGTGGTGTTGATTGTTTCTGTAAAGATAAAAATAATTATATGGTGTAGATAAATATGCTGGGTAGTAACAATGGCCGTCGTGTCTGTTTGGAGGAGTAAATAAGTCCCTCTGTTTGTCTTAAACAGGATAAAGACTTGTTTTGGAGAGTTTCTATAAAACCATCAACTTAAATATTTAGTGTAACTGATTTCTGAGATGAGGAACAAAACATAACTTACATCAGAAAGTATTCTTGTTAAAATTCAAGAAATTATTAATAATAAAACACATTAAATCTGAAGGACCTGTGAATTTTCATGGAATGAATTTCATATATTCTAAATTAATAGTTTAACGTGTTATAATGCAGGCTGTGACCTCAGGCACTGTTAATAAATCAGGCAATGTCATGGTCAGCTGTAGCCCTGACTACTTTCCCATTTGCAGCTCTGAATGGACATACCAGTAGGACATTTGGTAGGATTAGTTTTTATTGTTATGATTTTTGAACATTGTTGGTCACTGCAGTCACAGCTGTGATGCCCTTCTGGCCATCTGGTCTGTAATGGTCTGAGTATGTTGCAGGTGCCACTGGGAGGCGGAGCTTTGACTTATGTAGCTACTGAGACACACCAGTGCACAGAGTTCCCTGTCTTTAAAAGGATGTCCGATCCGGACAGCTGGAGTCTTTTCCCCCCGTCTCTCTTTTCTGCAGGTAGACGTCTCAGACCAGTTTGGGCTTTGTTGGATGACCTCAGTCTACATTCTCTTCCCACTGTGATAATCTTAGTTAGGAATTGTGAAATGAATGATTATGGAGATTCGGTTTCCAGATGTTCGTCAGCTGAACTCTCTTGGTCTTTCCGCGAGGGTTTCACATCAGTGTGTCTGATCTCAATCAGGCGTTAATAATTATTGCTACACAATCAGTTTCCATCTCCATCAGCGGTTTGTCCGTTCGGTCAGATTAAGGTTTTTGTCCTCTTTCAAAGAAAGACGTTACTGATGATTTCTTCTTTACCTAAGAACTTTGATTATATATACTTAACATGAGAAAAGAATCTATAGAGGTAAGAAATTCTCAAATGGGATTGTTTCATACTTGAGGTCTTTACAGTCTTGTTGAATTACGTTGGTAGAAATGAACCTATGAAGTAAAGCCCATTCTCCTACATGATTGGTTAACTGACTCATGACTCTTTAAATATGTCTGTTTTAAATTATTGTAATATAATTAATAGCTGGAGTGATTTAAAACACGTTTTGTCCCTTAAGTGAAGAATCAGAGACTTATTGACTTCTGTGCTGATTTTGTGTTGAGTGGGTGTTCTGGGCTTCAGCTGGTGAAACGAATAGACGAAACTGGAAAAATAAACAGTTATGATAATGATGTGAGGAACTTTAATCATCTAAGAGGGGAATCATTAGAAAATCAGATAAGAGCATAGCTGAGTAGCATGACAGGCAAAATATATTCTCAGCAATTGAAACACCTACTTGCACACACGGATGAACACGGATACCCCTCACAGGGAAAATCATTCCAGTTCACTAAAGTGGAGCAAAATAGACAAAAACAGCAAACAAAAATGGGAACTTTAATCAGTCTACAGGTAGAACAAGTTCTGCTAGGATTTCAGTGATGGGGTGAGACAAGTCAGCAATACATCAATAAAATAAAGCTGAAAGAAACCATACCTTGGATATAATTCATCATTAAACAGTTCTCATTAGTCCCACCATTAGGTTCCCCAGAATTCCAGTTAATGTAATCAAAAGCTGACCCATCCGTCCACACCCACACTCCCACCTATAAACAGAGAGATGGGAAGGTAAAGAACAGAACACACTGAATTCACTAATATTACTGGACGTATATTATACATACCTGTGCAACGTCAGTGGCACCTAACCATGCCTGTGAGTTCCCCACTAAAGACTGGATGAAACTGTACTCTTCACTGCTGTGCACAGATGCTAGATGTCCTCCCAGGGACACACAGTATTGCTGAAAGAGATCGGTAACATATGTCATTGCTGTATGTGTATTATTGCTGTATGTGTATTGTTGTTGTATGTGTATTGTTGCTGTATGTGTATTATTGCTGTATGTGTATTGTTGCTGTATGTGTATCGTTGCTGTATGTGTATTATTGCTGTATGTGTATTGTTGCTGTATGTGTATTGTTGCTGTATGTGTATTATTGCTGTATGTGTATTAATGCTGTATGTGTATTGTTGTTGTATGTGTATTGTTGCTGTATGTGTATTGTTGCTGTATGTGTATTATTGCTGTATGTGTATTATTGCTGTATGTGTATTAATGCTGTATGTGTATTGTTGTTGTATGTGTATTGTTGCTGTATGTGTATTGTTGCTGTATGTGTATTAATGCTGTATGTGTATTGTTGTATGTGTATTATTGCTGTATGTGTATTGTTGCTGTATGTGTATTGTTGCTGTATGTGTATTGTTGTTGTATGTGTATTGTTGCTGTATGTGTATTGTTGTTGTATGTGTATTGTTGCTGTATGTGTATTGTTGCTGTATGTGTATTAATGCTGTATGTGTATTGTTGTATGTGTATTATTGCTGTATGTGTATTGTTGCTGTATGTGTATTGTTGCTGTATGTGTATTGTTGCTGTATGTGTATTATTGCTGTATGTGTATTGTTGCTGTATGTGTATTGTTGCTGTATGTGTATCGTTGCTGTATGTGTATTATTGCTGTATGTGTATTGTTGCTGTATGTGTATTGTTGCTGTATGTGTATTATTGCTGTATGTGTGTATGCTTATATGCTGTTATGTGTATTATTGCTGTATGTGTATTAATGCTGTATGTGTATTGTTGTTGTATGTGTATTGTTGCTGTATGTGTATTGTTGCTGTATGTGTATTAATGCTGTATGTGTATTGTTGTATGTGTATTATTGCTGTATGTGTATTGTTGCTGTATGTGTATTGTTGCTGTATGTGTATTATTGCTGTATGTGTATTGTTGCTGTATGTGTATTGTTGCTGTAGGTGTATCGTTGCTGTATGTGTATTATTGCTGTATGTGTATTAATGCTGTATGTGTATTGTTGCTGTATGTGTATTATTGCTGTATGTGTATTGTTGCTGTATGTGTATTGTTGCTGTATGTGTATTATTGCTGTATGTGTATTAGTGCTGTATATGTATTATTGCTGTATGTGTATTGTTGCTGTATGTGTATTGTTGTTGTATGTGTATTATTGCTGTATGTGTATTGTTGCTGTATGTGTATTGTTGCTGTATGTGTATTAATGCTGTATGTGTATTGTTGTATGTGTATTATTGCTGTATGTGTATTGTTGCTGTATGTGTATTGTTGCTGTATGTGTATTATTGCTGTATGTGTATTGTTGCTGTATGTGTATTGTTGCTGTAGGTGTATCGTTGCTGTATGTGTATTATTGCTGTATGTGTATTAATGCTGTATGTGTATTGTTGCTGTATGTGTATTATTGCTGTATGTGTATTGTTGCTGTATGTGTATTATTGCTGTATGTGTATTATTGCTGTATGTGTATTAGTGCTGTATATGTATTATTGCTGTATGTGTATTGTTGCTGTATGTGTATTGTTGTTGTATGTGTATTATTGCTGTATGTGTATTGTTGCTGTATGTGTATTGTTGCTGTATGTGTATTGTTGTTGTATGTGTATTATTGCTGTATGTGTATTGTTGCTGTAGGTGTATCGTTGCTGTATGTGTATTATTGCTGTATGTGTATTGTTGCTGTATGTGTATTATGGCTGTATGTGTATTATTGCTGTATGTGTATTATTGCTGTATGTGTATTAATGCTGTATGTGTATTGTTGTTGTATGTGTATTGTTGCTGTATGTGTATTGTTGCTGTATGTGTATTAATGCTGTATGTGTATTGTTGTATGTGTATTATTGCTGTATGTGTATTGTTGCTGTATGTGTATTGTTGCTGTATGTGTATTATTGCTGTATGTGTATTGTTGCTGTATGTGTATTGTTGCTGTAGGTGTATCGTTGCTGTATGTGTATTATTGCTGTATGTGTATTAATGCTGTATGTGTATTGTTGCTGTATGTGTATTATTGCTGTATGTGTATTGTTGCTGTATGTGTATTGTTGCTGTATGTGTATTATTGCTGTATGTGTATTAGTGCTGTATATGTATTATTGCTGTATGTGTATTGTTGCTGTATGTGTATTGTTGTTGTATGTGTATTATTGCTGTATGTGTATTGTTGCTGTATGTGTATTGTTGCTGTATGTGTATTAATGCTGTATGTGTATTGTTGTATGTGTATTATTGCTGTATGTGTATTGTTGCTGTATGTGTATTGTTGCTGTATGTGTATTATTGCTGTATGTGTATTTTTGCTGACAGTGTATTGTTGCAGTAGGTGAATCGTTGCTGTATGTGTATTATTGCTGTATGTGTATTAATGCTGTATGTGTATTGTTGCTGTATGTGTATTATTGCTGTATGTGTATTGTTGCTGTATGTGTATTATTGCTGTATGTGTATTATTGCTGTATGTGTATTAGTGCTGTATATGTATTATTGCTGTATGTGTATTGTTGCTGTATGTGTATTGTTGTTGTATGTGTATTATTGCTGTATGTGTATTGTTGCTGTATGTGTATTGTTGCTGTATGTGTATTGTTGCTGTATGTGTATTGTTGTTGTATGTGTATTATTGCTGTATGTGTATTGTTGCTGTAGGTGTATCGTTGCTGTATGTGTATTATTGCTGTATGTGTATTAATGCTGTATGTGTATTGTTGCTGTATGTGTATTATTGCTGTATGTGTATTGTTGCTGTATGTGTATTATTGCTGTATGTGTATTAGTGCTGTATATGTATTATTGCTGTATGTGTATTGTTGCTGTATGTGTATTAATGCTGTATGTGTATTGTTGCTGTATGTGTATTATTGCTGTATGTGTATTGTTGCTGTATGTGTATTGTTGCTGTATGTGTATTATTGCTGTATGTGTATTGTTGCTGTATGTGTATTGTTGCTGTAGGTGTATCGTTGCTGTATGTGTATTATTGCTGTATGTGTATTAATGCTGTATGTGTATTGCTGCTGTATGTGTATTATTGCTGTATGTGTATTGTTGCTGTATGTGTATTATTGCTGTATGTGTATTAGTGCTGTATATGTATTATTGCTGTATGTGTATTGTTGCTGTATGTGTATTGTTGTTGTATGTGTATTGTTGCTGTATGTGTATTGTTGCTGTATGTGTATTGTTGCTGTATGTGTATTAGTGCTGTATATGTATTATTGCTGTATGTGTATTGTTGCTGTATGTGTATTAGTGCTGTATATGTATTATTGCTGTATGTGTATTAGTGCTGTATATGTATTATTGCTGTATGTGTATTATTGCTGTATGTGTATTGTTGCTGTATGTGTATTGTTGCTGTATGTGTATTAGTGCTGTATATGTATTATTGCTGTATGTGTATTGTTGCTGTATGTGTATTATGGCTGTATGTGTATTATGTGTTAGTTGTACCCACAATCTGTCACATGAGTAGTGTACAGTCATTTACCATGGAGAATTATTAGTTTAAATTTTACTGTAATTTTCCTCATGAGTTAAATTCATCTAATAATCAGTAATTATGCATTACAGTGTGCAGAAGCCTGTTCTCTGTATTCCCACTTAGAAAACCAATAAACATCATTCAACCAAGAGCACTCTGAAGTTTACACTCTACTGCAGGTGAAGCACAAGTATGAAGTATGTTTTGTTAATTCATGAATTCTTCAGTCTTATTTTCACAGCTCTGCTCGGTTCGATGTGTATCAGTGTGTCTGTGGCTCTGTCCATATCTTAGTAAACCCTGAGGAGCACGAAGATCAGAGCATTGCTCCTTTCTGTCTGTGTGCTGTTGTCACGCCTCCAGGCCTTGCTGACATGCCCGATCTCTCGGACTTAATTTCCCAGAGTGCAATATCCGATGATGTCACATTTACCGCGGGGCAAAAAGTATTTAGTCAACCACTGATTGTGCAAGTTCTCCTACTTAGAAAGATGAGCGCGGTCTGTAATTTTCATCATAGGTACGCTTCTACTATGAGAGACAAAATGAAAAAAAAAAATCCAGGAAATCACACTGTAGGATTTTTAAACAATTTATTTGTAAATTATGGTGGAAACTAAGTATTAGGTCACCCACAAACAAGCAAACTTACTGGCTCTCACAGACCTGTAACTTCTTCTTTACGAAGCTCTTCTGTCCTCCACTCGTTACTGTTATAAATGGCACCTGTTTGACCTCGTTATCTGTATAAAGACACCTGTCCACAGCCTCCAACAGTCAGACTCCAAACTCAACTATGGCCATTGATAATCTCCCTCAATCTGGGGCCCCACGCAAGATCTCATCTTATGGGGTCAAAATGATCATGAGAACGGTGAGGTAAAATCCCAGAACTACACGGAGGGACCTGATGAATGGCCTCCAGAGAGCTGGGACAAAGTACCAAAGGCTACCATCAGTAACACACTGAGCCGAGAGGGACTCAAATCCTGCAGTGCCAGGCGTGTCCCCCTGCTTAAGCCAGTACATGTCCAGGCCCATCTGAAGTTTGCCAGAGAGCATATGGATGATCCAGAAGAGGACTGGGAAAATATCATGTGGTCAACTCGTCGTGTTTGGAGGAAGAAGTATACCGAGTTGCATCCCAAAAACACCATACCTACTGTGAAGCTTGGGGTGGAAACATCATGCTTTGGGACTGTTTTTCTGCAAAGGGGACAGGATGACTGATCCGTGTTAAGGGAAGAATGAACGGGGCATGTATCATGAGGTTTTAAGACAAAACCTCCACATCAGTGAGAGCACTGAAGATGGAACGTGGCTGAGAACGATCCCAAACACACTGCTCGGGCAACGAAGGCGTGGCTCCGTAAGAAGCATTTTAAGGTCCTGGAGTGGCCTAGTCTCCGGACCTCAACCCCATAGAAAATTTGTGGAGGTAGTTGAAAGTCTGTGTTGCCCAGCAACAGCCCCGAAACATCACTGCTTTAGATCTGCATGGAGGAATGGGCCAAAATACCAGCTACAGTGTGTGCAGACCTGGTGAAGACTTACAGGAAACGTTTGACCTCTGTCATTGCCAACAAAGATTATGTTACAAAGTATTGAGTTGAACTTTTGTTACTGACCAAAAACTTATTTTCCACCATAATTTACAAATAAATTCTTTAAAAATCCTACAGTGTGATTTCTTGGATTATTTTTCTCATTTTGTGTCTTATAGTAGAAGCGTACCTATGATAAAAATTAGACCTCTCTCATCTTTCTAAGTAGGAGAACTTATCAGGAACATGTCAGGAACTGTACTACATATCTTCTATCATGGACCAGCCTGAGTTGTTGTTTAGTCAATACAACAACAACAATAATATATGATACAATAATAATAATAACAATGTCTGTGGGATTTAGAGGTATGATAAATCTAGATAAATCATTTGAAACTGCACCTCAGACACACTCCAAGATACTGTTGTAGTGTCGAACTTGAAGCAGCGAGATCCAAACTGGGACCAACCATTCTGGCACTCTGCATTTATAAGACACAGCATATGAACGTGTACATATAAGATCACATACATGTGAATAGTTATAATATATGATCAGTTGCTTAACACCCCTAAAAATGTACGTATTAATAAACTAACATGTATTAAACATTGTGTCCATGTAGCTACATTTATTTACTTGAACATTTTTTCGTTGTCTTGTATTCCAGCATGTTGGATATTGGGGAAAGATGCTGAAAATGGACATTAACTAGAAGCCTTATATACTCATGCTCTATTGAAATGACAGTCAGTGTGAGTACCACTGTGTTGCAGTGGGTAGCGCTGTCAGCAAGGTGGGCCAGAGGTGAGGTTATTACCAAAAAGGGTGTACATTAAAACACACCAAGCAGGAACTCAGGAAAACACACAGCGAGCGCGTACCAGAGTTTACACGATAAACTCACAACAAAGCATAAACTGAAATGAAATGCTTTACTGTGACAGTGTAAAGCAGACGATCTCTCCAGCCGTGCTTTTCTCCTCTCTGAGAGATTCTAGAGCCTGATTTTAAAGGTCACTGAACTGAGGGAGTTTCTTTTGTGTAAACATTAGATTAATATTCTAATGAGGATGTACAGATATGATGTTAATAAATGAGTTCTGAATGAATGCTGAATAAATGAGTCCTGATTCCCTTTCTAAGTTGTTTTACCTTTACTCGAGTGAATGATCACTACAGTATTCCTGTTTAAGCAGGAATGATCAGTAATCTTTCCACTCCTTAGTGTAACAAGCAAAACTTCACTTACGGCTGAGCGAGAAGGGAAAAGCACAAAGTCCTGTAAGACACACACACACACACACACACACACATTTATACCACTGTGTCACTGGGCATGTGATATAGGTTTGTGAACTTTATATCTCACTAAGTACAGTATTATATAAAGTGCCGTGAAAAAGTATTTTGGAGAGAATATAGAACTGTGCTGAATCTTCTGGTTTCCTTCAGGAGCATAGCAATGAGTTCTCTTGGAAGCCACACATGAAGCCAAACAAACATCTAAGGAACTGAAGGTTTCACTCCCTGCCCTCCACCACTCACCACCATTACAGTTCTGTCATTAGAATGGTATCATTGGGAGAGTTGTGAAGTGAAACCTGTCTTCACTTTATCCAAAACACTTTGATGACCCCCAAATTTTCTAATTAATGTTCTGTGGAACTGGAAAACAGGGATTGTGGTACATTTTAAAGTTCTGACTGAGATGCTGTTTGTGTTTTTCCATGTTCCTCTTAGCTGTATAACGACTGTTCAGTGTGACAGCCATGCAAAAACAGAAACAAAGCTTTTTACAGCACTGTACATCATGAGGTATCAAAGTGTAAGGTGCATACTGACCTGACATCAGCAGGAAAACAAGCATGGCTGAAATCTGTAAGGCAGAGGAGTACATGGATTTGATAAGTACTGTAGCTTTGATGAATCCAGATGTAAACAGTGTGCAACTGTGTTTTTGCTAACTGGTACACTAGCTAGCAAGCAGTATCCAATCATCATTACGTGTCACTCTCCAGGTAAGTTATTGTCTTTTGTGGTATTCAAACATAGCAAACCATATTAAAGTAAATAGGACAAAAAGTGGAGTGGGATGACAAGGCTACTTGTCATCCAACATTGGTTATCATTAGCTTTGCCTTACTGTTGTGACCGTAGTTACCGTTTGAAATTGGGTAGCAGATTGAGAAATCAGAGAATCTTTTTATATAGACGGATATAAAGAGGAACGAGTTCTCTCATGTGTTTAATGTTGCCTGTACTTTCTTCATTAGACTGGTACTGTTAAACTGTTAAACCGGAATAATTAGTAGTAATCAGAATTCTCTCCTCCTGCTTTCATTATCTGACTGATCAGCAGATTCTGCTGAAAGCTCTGTGGGAGAATAGAAGAGCTTTCAGATGATAAAGGGACTGTAGATAATGTGTGCATTATTTCCATACTCTGTTCAAATTAAAATAGATTCCTCCACCACGTGTTCAACTAGTTAGCTCTGTGTCTCTGTCTGCTCTGTGCAGCTAAATGGTTTTGAGGCGCGATTTCAGAAAGCTGGGGCAGGAAGAAGTTTTGTTTCATTGAGAGTAAAGAGGAATAAGGAAAGTAGAGGGGGTGAAATCCTTTCTGCTCCTTCTGGCTAGGTTAAGCCAAGGCACCCCTTTAAGGGTCTTCTTTTGTATGTATCCCAACACTAGCTTAATGCTAATGTAACATTAGAAATTAAGGAAATTGGCAGATTCATTCCAATGAACAAAATCTGCTGAACAGAAAGAGTTTCTGCATTAAACATTGTGGTGTTGACTGCTGGCATAAACAGCTGGCACATTCATGATCTGGTGTTCAGTGTCATCAGAGCTAAACAAGTGCTGAGCACACAGTGGATTTGAGTACGTGCTCCCACCTCCCAGTAAGTGGAGAGGCAGAGGTCAGCCTATAGCAGTTTTAGCACTTGCACGACATGCAAGTAAATTCCGGTCTTAGGTAACGAATGGAGATGTCAAATCTCGAGTATTATTGGTCTAGTCTAAAGTTGAACAAAGTGTGATTTTTGTCTCATTTCAGGTCATTCAACTGGAGCTTCCACTTCTGTTTTATAGACAGGGCCTGGTTTTAAAACACATATTACCACCACCATACATTTTCTGCTTAGCTTTAAATCTACACATCTTCATTGGACCATAGAACCAGGTATGAGCAGAGCTCCAGATTATTCTAGTTTCGAGACTTGGTGTTATGTAGTAAGTAATTTTGGGTTTAAAGCTCTTTTCATGATGGTTGTCTAATTTTCATAGACAAATAAACTTTTGCTCTATTACATTCGCTGATACTCTGATTTTCCAAGGGATGATTAGTATAGGCATTTGGCCTACATGTTGCATGATGTTTACTTAGAGATAGTATTTTGTGATTTTTTCCTTCCTGAAAGTTGAGTTCTCTCAGTTTTAGTGTAAGATAAAGTTCACAAACATCAGTCCGCATCAGTCTAACACTCCAGTATTTATGCTCTAGAGAGGAAATATGCATGCTGGGAGTTAATGGGGAGTTTCCCTTTAGTGTTTGTTTCCTTCACATCAAAGAAAAAATCTTTTCAGTGAACTTCATCTGTCATGGTCCATCGGTGTGGCATTCACATAAAAAATGCCCCATGGCGTATGAGGAAGAAGTATGGAGGAAGTATGAACACCAGTCTACATAAAATGTGGTACATATAGAATATATATCTTACAGTGATCTCAGAGTAGCTGGGGATGGATTTGATCATTCTGGGGCACTCAGCAAAATTCAGGAACAGTGCACTGTGGATGTACTTTTTAGATTTAGATAAAGATCTGTTCTCTCTAGTAGCATATCTACTACATTAGTCTGACATGGGCAGTATTTATTGAATATGGCTTTGGACCACCAGAGATTCACCGAGGTTCCTAATGGTATCCTGTGATAATCCATCCCATCCAGCTTGAATATTCTCACACAGCTCCTGTGGATTGTGTGGTAGGGGTGGAGGTGGAGTGATACCAGGCCTTCTGAACTTGTGACACATGACAACAAACCGTTCCTCTTTGCGCTCCACGGTGCCTCCACACACTGGTTGGTTTGCTGTTTTTAACCAACACAAAAGTGGGACTTCCTTGAATCTTGCATCATTCGCATGTCAAGCCTACCTACCAAGTTTTATTCCTGTTGGTTTCTTCTGGGTGCAATTACTTATGCAACTATTTTTTGACGATAAGGGCATCTTGTTTTATCTAGTTGATAATAATATCTGAATATTTCCCTTCAGAAAATGTATTTATCATTTATTTATTTAATTAGAATGTTATTTATATACAGAGATTTTTAATTTGATTTAGTGGTATATTCTCACTATTTTAGAGAGCAAAGCTGCTTCTGTTAAGAAATGTGGTTGAAACAAGTCAAAGTAACTTGAAATGTAATGAGATATTCTGTTATGGAATAACACAACAGTAAAAGTAAAAGTTTTTCTTGTTTTCCAGAAAAAATAATGTAATTCCAGGACAGTTTGAAAGTCCTACTGACCATCACTGGAGACATCGACAGTAACATTTACACGAGCATTATGTGAGCCTGTGCAGTGCTCTGTTCTAACGTTAAATCGAGACTTTAGGAGTGTACTGACAAACCTCTTTCCATTCACCATCTTTGGTGCTAGGGAATTGCTCAGTCTTGTAAAACAAAGATGCAGCAGTTGATGACGTTCACAAGAGCAGACGGAATTATCCTGCATTCACTGCAGGCGAGTATACAGATCCACCACTGTTCGTTTATTAACAGTGCACTAAACTACTTCCTTCTATTTATATTTCTGCTACCTCTGCTCTACATGCCCCATATGCTGCACTTATATTAATCGACTTAACATCCAGTGGTTAGCAACAGTCTAACCCGCTGTTGGCTTGTGAACATTTGGCTTTATTTGAATATCAGTTTCTATTTTGGCTACAACCCATCCAGTAAATAGAATACTGATTTTATCAGAAAGTGCCAGAGAGCTATGAGTTGAAGTTAAATTGTGTTTTCCACCTGCACAGGATATGTTTTAGATGTGTGTATATATATATATATATATATATATATATATATATATATATATATATATATATATATATATATATATATAAAACATAAGTCATTTGTGTTTTCATGGGGCCTTATAAGAACACCCCTGATAAGCAGGATTCTTACACTACATTTTTGTGGATTTAGAAAAAGAAGTACATTAATCAAAACTGGGGACATTTAGCACTTAAACTACATATCAGCTTATTACAAACAATGCATAGCATTTCTCAATACATTGTTAGAATGAGATTACTTTTTTGTCTGGAAAGCGTATGTCAATTTTTTATTATGTAACTATTACCATTATTAATCATTGTTAAAGCATATGCAATTATCTCTTCTAAGTGAAGTTTATACATTTTTGGAAAAAATCTAAATTTACATGTACCAGTAAAAGTAAAGTATGAACTTGGTACAAAATCAGTCTAATGCCTAATCATTTTCCAATACTTCTCCTAATATTATTATTTTAGAATGTTTAAAATCTGTTTTAGCCCCTGAAAATTAGATTTCATTACGTGAGGTTAATTCATTCTGACTACAGTTACAGTTATACAGAAAACAAAAACTGGAAAGAGAGGGACACTAACCTGCTAGTGATCGGAGACTCTTAGTTGTGTTGGTATCGTTAGAAAGAGGAAGTATAGGTATCACTTAAAGCAAGTGATTTTAATAAAACGTAGATATCATGGTCCACTGGTATGGCATTCAAATTAAAAAGCCCTATGAGGAAGAAGGATGAGTAACTGAATAGATAAGCATTTACAGTGTCCTCCACAATTATTGGCACCCCTTGTTAAGATGTGTTCTTAGGCTTCTAATAGCCTAAAAAATATATTTTTCTTAAATAATATGGGACAAATATGCAAAACAGAGAAAATACATTTATTCAGTGGAAAAATCCCACATTAAGAAATAATTATTTTACATAAAATCATTAGTGCCACAATTATTGGCACCCCTGTTATTAAAACTTTATACAACTCCCTTTTGCCAGCAAGACAGCACTTAATCTTCTCCTATAACATTTTACAAGATGGGAGAATACAGAGAGAGGGATCTTCGACCAGTCCTGGGTCCTCTCCTCTTGAGTTCACCCCACAGGTTTTCGATTGGGTTGAGGTCTGGGAACTGAGATGGCCATAGGAGGAACTTGATTTTGTGTCCGGTGAACCATTATTGTGTAGATCTGGCCAAATGCTTAGGGTCATTAGCTTGCTGAAAGACCCAGTGGTATTTCAAAGAGTTCATGATGCCATGCACCCTAACAAGGTTCCCAGGGCCTTTGGAAGAGAACAGACCCACAGCATTACTGATCCTCCCACATACTTTACAGTGGGAACGAGGTGGTTTTCCGCAAACTCATCTTTTTGTGTTACTCCAGACCCACTTAGAGTGTTTGTTGCCAAAAAGCTTGAAATTGGTCTCATCTGATCAAAGCACACAGTCCCAGTCCGTTTATGCTTGTAAGTGAGAAAAGGCATTTTCCTTGCATGCCTCCCAAACAGCTTGTTTGCATGTAGATAGCGAGCTGTTTTTATCTTGCCTCCAAGCACAGTGAAGAGGATGGTAAGAGAAGCAAAAAGTTCTCCAAAGCTCACTGCTAGAGATTGGCATCAAAGAGTAGCATTCTGGGGTCACAATGTCTCCATAACAACCCAGGATGCTACTCTTTGATGTCTGATATCTGTTAAAGAATAGCACAGCAGTCAAGAATAAAGTATGTCTTTAAATTTCTTTGTTTTCCAGAAAGTAATGAGTAATGTAATTCCAGGACAATGTGAAAGAAAAACGTTTCTGAGTAACTGACCATCACTGAAGACATTGACAGTATCATTCACAGGAGCATTATGTACGATCTGCTGAGCCTGTGCAGTGCTCTGTTCTAACGTTAAAACGAGACAGCTTTGGGAGGATGTAGGAGTTGGTGACATGCCCTAAACTACTTTAGAAATAAATGAGGCGAGATATAGACATTAAAGACACTGATATGTTGCAAGGATAAGCCCCTTGTTAGATCAATAGTTTAGGTCCTTCACCTTTTCAGCTTGGCAATATTTGGCAGCTTGGCAGCTTGTCTCTCTGTATTTCTACTACTTCTACACTACTTGCCCTATATGCTGCATTTTATTATTAATCTACTTATCTACTTAGTTTCTATTTTGGGTACGACCCATCAAGTAAATAAAATACTGATTTTATCAGGTAGCAAACAACCTAGAGAGAAAGTTGCTGTAAATGAATGTCATTTGTTTTGTGTCACTAATTGTTGCTTAGCTAGCTAATTATGTAGACCTAACAAGTCTACATAATGAGAGCTGAAAAATCAAAGCTGCACAATGAACCTCACCTGCTTTAGTTGATGTCTAGAGCTCTTCTTTGATAGGTCTTTGGTCTGCTTATGTTTTGACTTGTTTTATGTTTTCCTGCTGCACTGGATAACTTTTGGATATGAATAACTAGGAAATTGACATTTAATTAATGATTAAATACAATTTGTTACCATAAAATGACCACATTATTACCTACTTATTACTGATCTGTAAAACAAACATAGAACAATAAATACAATAAATACACAAGACAATTTACAACCTACGAAACAGCAAACAGTAAATACAGGAGGGGGACAGTGCAGATAGCCCACTGGTAAAGTGCTACCAGCATTGCTTTATCTGTTTGTTTTGATATATGATACAAATATTTTCATTTTGCTGTTGTTGCTTCAAAAGAGATTAAAAAAACTTGACACAGCCCATGTCTCAAAAGAACTGAAAGGGACATGTGTCCTGTCTACCATTTAATTGTCATTACGTTACTCAGTAATTCTTTCTCAGTTATATGTATCTATTGATTTCCTGTGGTTATTTTACTAGGCATACTTTTCAGTTGATTTGCTGAAACCACATGTGAACTTTAGTCTAGCCTAGTTCATATAGTATGAAAAGAATGCATAATGCTTTGTTAAAACAGGTGTTGAGCCACTACTGACTATACTATGTGACTCCTTCCAATAGCCTTAGACCTTTGTTGAAGTTTTTTTTTTTTTATCTTTATAGAGCTTTCTGACTTATTGTTGGTTTCCTCTCTCTCCCTGAGAGCAAATAGCAGATACAGCAGTAAATGACAGATCAGACATATACAGGTAGTCAGTAGGGCAGGAAGGACAGCACATACTGTGTTTGAGGTCTTTTCAGTCTACCGGAATGAGAGCCATTAGTCAGTGTGGCTGACTGGCATACAAAGAGTGGCTGAATATTCTTCAGAGTCACATGGTAGCAGGTTATTATTTAGGTTCTGTGAACAGAGAGATATCCGAACTAACTAAGCTCCATCCTCTGTGATTTATTGTGGTGCAGTGAGTGGTTCTGTCACCTCACAGCAAGAATGGCCTGCTGTGTCCAGGGCCCTTTCTGTCTGGAGTTTGCATGTTCTGTACAGACTGTGTCCTCAAAGAACGTTTTAAAGATCCTGTAACCATGTTTATTCTAGGGTGACTTCTTTTTAATGGACCTCAAACCAAGAGTGAAGTTGTTTGGCAGTCCTCTGTTTATCAGCTTCTTTTTGAGCTGTAGGAACACATGGACATACAGTGGATGAGGTCTTCAGTGTAATATAAAGGCTGTTGCTGCTGTGATGAGATAATCTACATATTGCAGATCTTCTCTGACTTTAATAACAAGTAGTATTTAAATTCAACACACTGACTGTGGTCATGTGACCTGTTTCAAACTATAATGACCAGTGTTAAGCAAATAGGCGATGTTACTTGGACTTTTTAAAAATACATTTATGAATTCATGTGTACAGGATGTGAATTACATAATATATGTATTTTTATAATGTATATGTATTTTTACCATTTATATACATTTATATAAATGGTAACCCTGAAATACATTACTTATAAATTAACTAACTATTAAATAACATAAGAGTTATTTATGTATGGTACCTGTTGGAGGAACAGCTGTGAACTGTTGGATGCAAACAAGTCATTATTTGCAACCACGTTCAGTCGTATGACAGTCATGTGTCCTGTGGAAAACCACAGAGAATTAAAAATGATATGTAATTATATATAAACTTACAAATCAGTGAAGCACTTCAAACACCACTTGGTATAAACAGTAAGTAAATATCACAGTGTATATGTAAGTCTAGTTCGGTTCTTTAAAGACTGCTATATTGTCTATATAGTGGAGTCTAAAAGTCTGAGACCACTATCAAAAATGATTCTATTTTGCATTATTTCCTCATTTAATACAATGATTTTTATTGCAAGCTATGCCGTATCATCCCTATAACTATTTGAGTAAAAGAAGAATGTTTGAATTATTACACCTAGTTCAGCTTTGCTTAGTGACGAGTAGATCAAATACTTTTGAGAGATATCTGAACATGTACTTTAGTGGAAGAGATAAAACTAAATCTTAACTTCTGGTTTCAAGACCTAATTTCCAGATTACAATGAAAAACACAAATTCCAGTTTGCAATTGTTGTCTCATACCTTTAAACGCTGTTGTATTAGTACGGCCGGAAGTGGTGTCTGTTTCTACAGAAACAAAAGTAACACATTAGTTATTATATACAATCCTGTGACTAATCAGGATTACACACTGAGTTACCAGTTTATTAGACACTAATGGAAATGAAATATCTGGTGTTTACCATGCTTTATTTTATGTTTCACATCTCTCAGTAAAAGTAGTGACCAAAACCAGATTCATAGCTTCAGCTTTAACTACAAATAGGCCTATATGATTATTTTACTCCCAGTGAGCACCTTTATGTGCCTAGTTTTTATTCAAATTAAAACAGTTTATTTTAAAATTGTACATATTGTCAATGCATTTATAATACAATAATGTTGCAATAAAATTGTAAACTAGGAATAAAAGATTAGTCAATTATCATGATTTTTATAAACGATTTTATATCAGTACCAGCCTAGGTTGGGGTGTCTCAGTAAAAGGTCAGTAAGTGGAGGTGCAAGGTACATGCTAAACAGGAGTGAAATACAGAATGCATTGTTTATATGTATCACAGTTATTACTTCCTTATTCCGACTCAGAACAGTGTTCATTTTGCTAACAAAAACAAATCAGAAAAAAGAATTAACCACTGCCTCTTGAAAAAGAGTGACACAATGGGCATGGGCATGACAACAAATTCTTTATCTTGGCGCTGACAAGCCATTGAAGACATTGCCTCCACACATGAATAGGTGCTCATCTTCACCTAAGGACCTCACGTCATCACTGAAGATGACCCGCTGCCATTCTGAGTCACTCCCTGACAGTCTTTAATGATGTTGATTTTAAGATCATATAGACATATTGACCTGCATCATGCGATGATGCTGGTACAAACATGATGACTCATAAAGGGCATCACTGCTTGCTGAATGTCTGCATTTGTGGCTGTTGGCTCAGTCAGGTGCAACTCATTGCAAAGGGATGTTTTTGCTGATGAGTGTATAGGGGAGGAGGTGAGGGCTGAATAGTTTTTGTAAGCATTTGTCCATGCAAAATCGGGTTTGCATGATGTGTTTTTCTGCTTTAAAGATAACCAGCAATTTAACCAGCAGATTTTAAAAAAAAAACAGAAAATCATATTGTATGATTCTTAAATAATTAGTTTGCAATTTATTGCATGAAATAAGTATTTAATCTCCTACCAACTGTCAAGAACTCTGGCTCTCACAGACCTGTTAGTTTTTCTTTAAGAAGCCCTCCTATTCTGCACTCATTACCTGTGTGTGTATGTATGTATGTATATATATATATATATATACACACACACACACACACACACACACACAGGTAATGAGTGCAGAATAGGAGGGCTTCTTAAAGAAAAACTAACAGGTCTGTATATTGATTGAAACGTGCAAACAATGTAAACTGCAGCAATGATACACAAGCTCTGAACTTTGAATGAATTACAATAACTACTTTACTTTTTTAGCATTAGGATTCATTTTACCATTTAATGTGGTTGCAATGTATTTCTTTAAATAAATTTAATTACAATGGTGTAAATGTAAAATACAGTATATATTTAATTACATAAATAAATAAAAGCCAGTGTATATTGTGACTAACTATTTGAGAACGCTCTCTTACTGTTGCATATGAATGGCCATTAGCCATATGTGTTTTAAAATACAGGTAGAGCTGTGGGACAATGTTGTGGCATAATAAACCTTTAAAATACTCACTAGCACAGACTGATGGAAGTTGTCTACTACAAGGTATATCAACCCAATTTGCTAAAAAAAAAAAAAAAATGAAAAAGAGACCAAAGAAGGCATAATTATACTGTGGCCAGCAACTCAGCAAATGTTCAATTAGTATTTCACTAATAATCCTGGTAGATCAAAACCACAAAAATCATTCTAAAATTCATTTTGTAAATCATGCTGAAAGAAATGATACCTTTGGTATTTGCTCTGGGATGTATTGTTAAACAGTTCTCAATAGTCCCACCATTAGGCTCGCCAGAATACCAGTTAAAGTATTCAGAAGCTGACCCATCCGCCCACCCCCACACTCCCTCCTACGAAAACAAAGATGTGATTGGTAAATATTAAAGTAAATATAATTCAGTAATATTACTGGAATTATTTCCTAAATATATGCCATAAAAACCTGCGCCTCATCAGTGCCACCTAACCATACAAGTGTGTCTGATTCAGCTGCAGCCTGTGCTAAATCCCGGATGAAACTGTTCTCTTCCCCGCTGTGAACTGATGCAAGATGTCCTCCCATGGACACACAATATCGCTAAAGGAGATCACAAAATATTAATTATTGTCTATCTACCTATCTATATATTCATATACATAGATAGATAGATAGATAGATAGATAGATAGATAGATACATAGATACATAGATACCAGTGCTATATATAGGATTTTAATTCCACAGTACAATTAATAGAAAAACTGCACCTCAGAGTCAGGCCAGGAGGCTGCTGCACTAAAGGCCCTGAAGCACTGAGATCCAAAGTGGGACCAACGATCCTGGCACTCTGCATGAACAAATTATGTTTTTTGTATGTAACCTTTGAAATTGGCTTGGTGTATAACATAAACATTTTTAACCATTTACTATAAGTGCAAATATATTTCAATATTTCATACTTAAAAAAGTATTGTAAGTTTTACTCATAATGCATTTTTGTTCATATCCATTTCATATAACTAAAGGAATTACTTTAGTAAGAGTAACCTGTTTACTGGAAATCAAGTAAAGTGACTTGATCTTCAGGTTGGCATAAAAGGGTAGGGTAATATGTTAAGTCTACACAGAATTCTTTAGAGATGAGGCAATAAGGCATGGCATGTACAGTACATGAGATGATTGAGAAAGCAAGCTTGTTGCTCCACCTTCGAGAAGAGATGTTTTTCCTCCAAGCGAGAAGGTTGTGATTTTGTTTATTATGAACATGTTCGAACATGTTTGTAATTAACCTTTAGAGATTACCAGATCCAGGATGTGGCCTAGGTTGTGGGTAGTGCTACAAATATGATGCCTCAAATCAAATGCCTTAAGAAGTAACAATTGGCATAAATATTATTTCCCTTGATTATATTAACAAGAAGCTGCACCATTTATTTTCCAAATGCATGTGAGCTAATAAAATAGTTTTTGCTGAATTGGTTTATTGCAGCTAAAAGTTTGTTAATTTAATAAACCTTACTTGTAAAGGAGGTTGAATAATTTATATCGTAACTGTAGATGCCATGCAAAGGATGAGTATGTGAAGGACATTTTTAATGCTAAATGTATTGACCATGTCATGGCTTGCCACATCATACTTGTAAATAGTAGGAAATACAACCTAAATTGAAGTGTTGTGTAAAGACTGGAATGAAATCCAATTTAACTTACGACTGAGTGTCAGGGGAAAAGTGCAAAGACCTGCAAGAAAAAATATTTATGCTGTACAAAAAAAACTCTTGTTCTGATTGACTTAATTAAAACATAGAACTGGTCGAAGTTTGGACTGCAGGTTTAATGACTAGTTAAGGTATGAGGAGATACTGAACAACTGTAGGAAGGGCCAGACCCCTCAATACTTTTCAGAAATGGAATATGAATTTACTGACCTGAAAGCAGCAAGAAGAACAGCATGGCTGAAACGTCTGAGAAGAGCACATATAGAAACACTGTTAGCTTTGGTATGGCTCAGTTATACTGGATAAGTTGTACTTATGAAAGGTATTGATTGCTAGATGCATCGGGATTCCTATATGAATCAGGTTTCTTTCATGAAGAATTTTGGATCAGTAAACATAAAATATAAGTCATAAAATATTAGGAGCATGTTGTCTCTGTATTGCTGCTTCAGATGTTCAAGTAGAAACAAAAAGCTTTGCACTAACCTGAAGGAAGTATGGATGCACCACCAATCCCTTGTTCTCCCCATCTGCCTATTTTTTTGCTCAGATGAGTTTTTATAGTCTCCAGAATAAAAAAATATTATACAAGTACCGGGAAGCAATTTAAATACTGTGTCACATGAATTTGAATACAGCTTCAGATAGTTTCAGATTTCAGAATGCTATTGGGAAGGAAGAAAAAGGTTACCGGGAAAAATAAATGATCATTATAAATGATAATAAATCATTATGATAAATTTAGACTGATATGGAAAATATTTATGGAGCTACACATACAGAAGTAGTGTCTCTCAGTATGGCATCAGGCCACCATATTAGGTAATGCAACACGCCAGATGTCTAGGCATGAAGTTGTAGAGGTTCCTAATGGTGTCCTGTGATCGTCCATCCCATGCAGTTTTTGTGGTAGGGATAGAGTTAAGAGTAACACCAGACCTTCAGGATGTGTGGTGCATGACAGCAAACTGTTTGTCTTAGCGCTGATCGTCCTTGACAACTTGACAAAAGCAGGACTCGTCACTGAAGATGAGCTGCTGCCATTCCAAGTCACTCTACAGGATTGCTCATGGAGGGCATCACTGCTTGCTGAAAGTCTGCAATCACGGCTTTTGAAAAAAAAAAAATCACCCCGCTTCCAGAAGCTCTCCCAGATGCTGGAACAACCCTACTTCTAATGCCAACTTACGTCTTTAATTCCTTTCCAAAGGTATCAATTCTGAGTCAATAAAATAACCCCACTTGCAGAAGGATGCTACCCAACAACAACGAATTCCAGCAGAACAAAAAAAGCATACTGCAAACATGATACAGAACACAACAGTTTTCATAAAAAAAAAAAAAACAACGTTTTCATAAAAACTTGGTAATAAACTACCAAATAATTTGATTGTTCCAGCTCAGGCATCAACCATATTTTATGAGATGTTTTATTCGTTGTGAGCTAGGCGCAACCCTGTAACCAATACTTGGGAACCTGAAAAAAGCAGATTTTAAAATATGATTTTTACCATGACGTACAGAAATTCACAATGAATTCCCATTTAATTTCAGAAAATACATGACTTTGAAATCAATCTTGCCCAGTTTATTCAATTTTCATACATCCTTTCTTTTTACTTCAGTATTTATTGTCCGATACATGGTGCAGATAATTACTCAAACTATTAAAAGAAAGATAGTTTAAGCCCATGTATGTTAAGTAAATCATTTAGGATTCACAAAGTAACAGGGGTAAATTTATATCTTTTTGATTGTAGATTATGACACAAGCGTGACAAATATATGCTCTGTATCACAGGAGTGTTGTTTATTAATGTTTTACATAACTTTTCAATGAAACATCAATAAGATAAGTAGGAGCAGGGTTTGATAGTAACAGAATGCATGTAATAGTGTTACATATTCAGAATACAGTAATAAAGGACAGTTACACTAACAAAGACAGTTATCAGATTACATTATAAAATCAGAGGTGATTACTGGCAGGTTTATGTTACAGCTACATACAAAATAAAATATATTCTAGAGAGTTTTTTAGCCATTCTTTTGCATTTTATTTGAATCATCCACCAGAGGCATAGAGGCAGTTTCAGCAGCCACACAAACGTGCCCAACCAGTTTAAACACACATGATTTCACATCAGCAATAAGGAGGGCTTATTGTATCATTTTTACGGATGCTCTAACTCAGACATTGCATACTGTGATTTATTATGTTTATGTTTGAAATATTTTCAGATATTTCTCAACTTACAACTGGCCATATCACTAAATGTGAGATCAGATCTGCTCTACACTTTTCAAAGTAGTTTAATAGATTACTTTTTTAGTAATCCGTAATGGACCATCTGTAATGGAAAACATGTTTGTAGTAACCCTCCCAACCCTGAGCAGGAATGCTAAATAAAACAGGGGCAGCAAAACCACATACTGGATCGTATTTTCATAGGCAAACAGCATTTAATTCCCACAAGCATTGAATAAAATTGATATAAATGTCTATGAACCTATTAAAATGGTGGCAATAACATAAAAATGGAGATTAATATCATGGATGATAAAAATTAAAACATGATGAAATAAAAGAAAGGAGAGACAAGAAAATGTGCTCAAATTCTGGAATGTTTCATACGGTCAGTCAGGTTGTCAAAACAAGTTTCAATCCTGTCAGCTGAAGGTTATATATATATATATGTCCAGTGTTTACCGCTCCGCTATAAACAGCTTTCAACAAACCTCTAAACCCAAGATAATGCATCACGGCCACTATACCTGACCTTTCCTTCCAAAAGCTAATGCCCCAAAAAAGAATAAAAATAATAACAATAAAAAACTGTTGGACTGTTAGTATTCAACCTGATGACATTCTTGACATTCAACTGGAATACTGGAATACAAATTTGCACTGCAGTGAGCAACTTCTACTACATCTGTCAAGCTTCTCCAAAGTGTCTCTCCACATCTCCACAACCTCCGTAAACAGCCTTTGCTTAAAGTAACAACAGGTTGTATGTATAGATCTTATATATTATTTGTATATTTCCAGACACTTCTGTTCTTCACTGTTTTTTCCCACTGTGGGATTAATAAAGGATTATCTTATTTTAGGCCTGAGGCGTTATTTACTGTGGCTGTTCAGGCAGTGAAGGATCAGAGTTTTAATTTGAGTTTTTTCGCATAGATTTCCAGTGCTAAATTTAGACGTGTGTTCTTATGGAGAAACTTGCAAGGTAATTTGTTTGGAAGCTTAACAGATTTAGAAAATGCTGCTGCAACAGCAACAGTCGTTGACACCTTGGGCAAAGTATGTATTAAGCTGTCAACAGCAGTTTGGTAGACTTCCTTGTCTGGACGCTTTTCTCACGGATCTCATTCACAAGCATTCCACAAGAAACCCCCCCGCAAAAAAAAAATATATATATATATGAAATTTATATATATATATATATATATATTTATATAAATATATATATATATATATATATATATATATATATATATATATATATATATATATATGTGTGTGTGTGTGTGTGTTTCCAGAGCTGGATGAGTACACATTGTACCACTGGCAGCCTTGTCCATGGGTGTGTGATTTTTTTCTGTCTGCTTAACTAAATGTTTGTTCTTCTAAAAAACATGCAATTTATTTGTCCCCTGTCATGTTTATACACTCATCATCAAAATAGTATTTGCACAAATAGTTAAATGATTCAAGTTTCACACTCTGCGACATAAACAAGGATGCGCAAAAATTAACGGGAAAAGGAGTGTAAGATATCTGATACAGTCTGATTAATCCAGCAAGTCGTAACTGCAAAAGGTGGAGCCGACCCATAGTGAGAGATAGAGAGATAATGATCAGCACCAAAAGCTGGTCATTATAGACGTTGTAGTCATGCCGGAACTGGAGAAAACAGGGCAGAAGGCTTACAGTGGAGATGATGCTCAAGCGACTCTAGCCACTCTGGGGGTTCCCATGGGATCACTAAGCAGAAATGTCATTCCTGTGCTTAACAGAGAACGGGAGTATGGAGGGAGGGAGAGGGGGAGAGAGAGAAAGAAAATGAGAGAGACTGATTAAGAGGACTGAGAGATAGGCATTGTACAACTGTTGTATGAATTGAGTGTGTGTAATCCTGAGAGTCCTGGGGAGAATTCCTCTGCGCTGGTAGCCCTTCCATAATATATCCATCAGTATCGATTAGCTCAGAAAGAAGACAGATGAGAGGGAGAGAAAAAAAGTTTGGGTATTTCGCTCATTTATGGAGAAATGTAACTTGTAGTGGTAAACAGATGATTTCAGCCAAATGCATCTGCAAATAAGTATGTTTTGAATCTAGTTTTGAATGTAGAGAGTGTGTATGAGAGGTTGTCTTAATTTAGACAACCACCGTATCTGTGTTTGGTGCCACCGTGGTGAGCACCAGGATTAATATTTTCTTGGCACGTGTCACACATCCAGAAGGTCTGGTGTCACTCCGCCTCTACCCTTACTGCAAAGTCTGCAGGAACTGTGTGAGAATATTCAAGCTGCATTGGATGGACTATTGTCGGACACCATAAGTAAAATCTACACCTCCATACTGAGACATCTAGCATGTTGCATTAGCAAACATGATGCCCAGTGCCACTGAGAGACACTACTTTTGTATGTATAGCTCAATAAATATGGCTCATATCAGTCTAAATTTATCATCATTTATTGTTCCCGGTAACCTTTATTTTCATATCATCATATATTTGCATACTTTATCATGAGTCAATCTTCCAAATACAAACAAAACATGATGAGTTTACTGACATCTGGTTTAACCAAAGTAGTTTCAGAATAATATGAAAATAAAGCCTCGTGGTGCAGTCTGATAATACAGGCAGTGCAGGGCCACTGGTACAATGTGGCCATTCAGTTTATTGACTTATTTGTTAAAAATGTGTCAAAAGAGGTCAAAAGGTCAACATATTACAACATACAAATTGTACCAGTTATATCTGTTTGAGAACATTCCAAAGAAAGGTCTTCAGGGAATGTGATGATATCTTCATTCCTGTCAATTTCACTTTTAGTGCAATTGCAATAAACCAGGGGCAAGTTGAACCAAAATCTTTACAACCCTGCACTCAGTTCCCAAAATGCTGCACACTTCTTCTCAGTCTCTGCTACCTGCTCTGGACCAGACTATGGCTGGTGAATTACAGATAGAGTTTGGTTTGGGAATTTAAGACACTGTATGACATACTGTTATCTGTAAAAATAAACAACACATTGCAATGTTATGGTCATCTAGTAAGTTATATATGCAACAGTTATCAAAGCTCCTTCCAAGCTCAAGACCCAGGCCCTCCAGTGTCCACAGAACTCCCATGGAAACTAGAGGCAACGTTGATGGGGTTTTGGACCATTCCTACCTACAAATGTGTTTCAGTCACTCGTCTTCTAAACCACTTTATCCTTCTGGGTCACAGGGTGCGCTGGAGCACATCCCAGCATTCAACAGACAGACAGCAGAAAACACCCCAGACAGGCTGATAAATTCGTTGCAAGGCTCTAGGTCATTGTCTTGTTACATCACCCAACAGCTCTTCAGTTTGAGGTTATGTATCACTGCCCTCATATTCTCCTATAACATGTTTTGACACATCTTTGAATTCATGGTTCCCTCAATGATGTCAAGGCATCCAGGCTGTGAGGCAGTAAAGCAGCCCCAAGCCGTAATGTTTCATGGTGATGTTTCATGTGCTATTTTCTAATGGCTGTGTCCCTTTCAGACTTGGCAGATAATCATGAGTTTGGAGGGGGGCTTCTACAGAATCCATAAAAGAGCATGGTGGATGTTTGCGGAAATAAAACTGCCTGCCAGAGGGTATGAGTTATTCATTTCTTAACTTTGAATGTTCTGATTATTATTTTAGGGTAAATGTACATCATTTATTTGGATAATTACCGAGTATTATTTATTTTGAGACATTTAGAGAAAGCCTAAGAGTATTCCTTATTCTGCCCTGTAGATGGCACCAATACACTGTTTTAGGAAACAATGTATTAACTGTACAAAGTGGCTACATTTCTCACAACTGCTCTTGTGACAATGTGGCCGTAGCACACTGCCAAACCCTTTAGCTGGTCCCATTTATTAGACCTGGATTTTAAAGCTGACAACTACACAACCTTGTTTTTGATTATGAATCTGCCTTTGATGATACCTGCCTGTGTTTTGATCCTTGCCTGTTGTAACAAAGAATATCAGACTACTTCTAATAAAGCCATTTCACACTTACAACCAATCTACAAGCCTCTGTCATGTGAGCTAATTACCCACAAACACATTTATAACAATATTTATTCATGTGTCTGATTCCACTACTATAGACATGACTACATAAAGTAAGAATTATGACATTAGTATGACATTAATAGCTATTAGAAGCTTCAAGTATCCCTATTCAAACTATAGAACCAAGATATACAAGCTTGGCATACTATCACATACTACTGAGCACTTTGAGCTGCCAATGGTATTGAAAGGTGTTCTACAAATAAACACATATAATGCTAGCAGTGGAAATCTGATAAATAAAGGCTTGAAAGGCACATTAAAATGCTTCCTCATTAAACACGGCTATGTATGGACACACATGGTTCATAATTTCATAGCTGTTAATAAAAGCCATTTCTGATGATGCTCTAAGCCGAGGGTTGGCTCACTGACGGTGGGTTGGATTCACTTACAGTTTGGTCATTTTCTTGCTCAAGCACACTGTCAGGACAAAAGACTCCGGGTCGATGCTTGCAGAGTTAAAAGTCAAGGCAGAATGTTTATTGAACAGGGAAGTGAACAAATTAAGCAGCAATGCTTGTACAGCAACACGGGTAGGGCTATAAACGTAGTCGAGGCAGGCAAAGTCGAAACCAAAAGAGACAATTAGCGGAGGCAATCAAGTTAGGAGGGAAAGGCAAAAGGATAGTCGACAACAGAAAAGAGATCAAGAACCAGAAAAGAGATAGTACACAGAAAAGATCGCTCAGAATTGCTAACTAAGTTGGCAAAGCTTCGCAAAAGCTGAAGCGGCGTGGAGAGGTATAAACAGAAGGTGTAAATTAAGTGCAGCTGTCTGCTAAAGAGAGCTGTCTGGAGAGCGAAGCGGATTGGACACGGGCGTGGCGTCATCATCGTTGCCCTCTGGGAAGTTGAGTCCAGAGAAGCATGGGAGCAGGAAAAGTTTTGGAGGTTCACCACTGCGCTGTGAGAGAACAGCGCCCACTCCAACATTGGAAGCATCAACCTCAACTACGAATGGTTTAGTTGGGTCTGGATGCTGGAGCAAAGGAGCAGTGGTGAATCTCCTTTTGAGCTCCTTGCGCTCCCTCCTTGAGAGTTCCAAACCAAACGTTTGGTGTTGCCCTTTAGCAGAGAGGTCAGAGGAGCAGCGACAGAGCTAAAGTTCCGAATAAAACGTCGATATAAATTCGCAAAACCCAAGAATTTCTGGAGCTCACGGATGGAGTTGGGAATAGGCCAGTTAGCGACAGCTGTGATTTTGTGGTCGTCCATGACGACCCCTTCAGAGCTAATAATATAAACTAGGAACGACACGGAACTTAAATGAAATTCGCACTTCTCCCCCTTGACGTATAACTGATTTTTCAAGAGGCGAGAGAGAACCCTCCGTACGTGCTGCACATGAGTAGGGAGGTCTGGTGAATACACAAGTATATCTCGATATACGCGATGACAAATCGGCCCAACATGTCCTGGAGAACGTCATTTATGAATGATTGGAAGACAGAGGGAGCATTTCTCAATCCGAAACTCATGACGCTGTACTCGTAATGCCCCCTAGCAGTGAGAAAGGCTGTCTTCCACTCGTCCCGCCTTCCTGACCCTGACCAGATTATATGCGCTGCGCAAATCTAATTTAGTAAAGATCGTTGCACCTCTAAGTTGCTCCAGAGCCACAGGAACTAAAGGGAGTGGATATGAAAATGGTTTAGTGATAGCGTTCAAGCCACGATAATCTATACATGGTCTAAGCCCAATGTCTTTCTTTTTAACAAAGAAAAAAACGGCGGCCGCGGGGGAATTGGAAGGCCTTATGTAACCCTGGGCCAATGCCTCCTGTATGTATTCCTCCATTGCTTGGTCCTCCGCTTGTGTTAGCGGATAAACGCGGGACTTGGGAGGAATTTGATCATTAATTAAATCAATAGCACAATCATACTCTCTATGTGGTGGTAACTTAGTGGCGTTGGTCTTATTAAATACCTCCGCCAGATCATAGTACTCACGAGGAATACATACTAGAGACTGATCAGGACTCTCGATAGAAGTAGAGGAAATGACAAGACTAGGAAAACTGAGACAATGTTTAAAACAATACGGGGACCAGGCAATGATGTCTCGGTTAGACCAGGAAATGGAAGGGTCATGTAACTTAAGCCAGGAAAGTCCAAGTATAACGGCGTATTCGGCCATTTCCAAAACCAAAAATTTTAACTTTTCAGCAGTAATGTCCATGTCCATGGATCCCCATCCACCGCAGAAAGACGTAGGGGGCGCAGATCGGGAGGTCAGCGGTTGGCGCGGGGCTGGTGTCAGTGGTAGCTGGGGAGTGCGGGTCACAGAAAACGTTCAAAGTGCCGGATTCGCTCCGTGCTTGAGCTGATCCAGGCGTATAGCGGGTGAGATGAGTTCCTCCAGGGTCAGGCCATAAGCTGTCAAGAGTGCCGGCTCGTTCCAGCCGCTACCTGCTGCCACGGTTCGGAACTCCAAGGCGTATTGCGCCACAGACCGGGATCCCTGGTGGAGTTGGAACAGCAGATCCCCAGCGGCTTTACCCTTGTTGGGATGATCAAAGACCGCCTTGAAATCTTTGATAAAATCCTCATAAGTTCCCCTCTCATAACTCGGCCAGACGGCGGTAGCCCAGTCTAATGCTTTCCCAATGAGTAAAGACACAACAAAGACGATACGTGACTTATTCGAGCATGGAGGAGAATTTGCAAAGTAGATAGAACACTGTAACAGAAAGCCGCTATACAAATTGCGGGCTCAATCAAATTTCTCCAGTTTACAAACAGGGAAAGAACCAGAGGTTGGGAGAGGAGCGGCAGCTGTGTCTACCCCTGCTCGAACCGGAACCTGTAATTGAGCCAAATGTGCAGAAATATCTCGCAAATTAGCCGAGATCTGCACCAGCTGGGCTTTCTGTTCAGATTGTTGCTTAGCAGGGGAACAGGGAAGTGAACAAACTAAGCAGCAAAGTCGAGGCAAGCAAAGTCGAATCAAGAGAGACAATTAGCGGAGGCAATCAAGTTAGGAGGGAAAGGCAAAAGGATAGTCGACAACAGAAAAGAGATCAAGAACCAGAAAAGAGATAGTACACAGAAAAGATCGCTCAGAATTGCTAACTAAGATGGCAAAGCTTCGCAAAAGCTGAAGCGGTGTGGAGAGGTATAAATAGAAGAATCCTTTCAATCCTTTACTTTGTCAAGCATGTAGTTGGTTTCAGCATCACTCTGAAAGGATTTTGTTGCCATCTCGTAGTTGCTGTGTTGAGTGGTGCCTGCTTAGCTAGCAGCTGCAAACTCAAAAGGTGACACAGCTTCATTCAGCAACTAGGTTTATGTTATTTAATAATAACACAGTAACAGTTCTATTGTTTGACACATGAACGGCTTAGCCAGATATCTCCAAATACCTCCACATTTCAATTCAAATGATTTATTCATCTCATTCGCAATATATTTACAATATGGTGTGATAGCAGAACGTACCCTGGGGCGCAGTTATGTTCCTAAGGTTTTTAGGGTCCAGGTCACAGTATAGTACCATCTAGAGTTCTTAAATGTCTTTAATGTTTAATGTGTTATGCTCCATATTTGCCAACTGATGTTATTCAACAGAAGCACACTTTATTTATTACAGTGTTACAATAGATAAATTGAAACTGAGAACCTTGACTGCGCCCAACACACAAAACAAAAAGCTTAATGCGTCCTAATGTTCTGATGGAAATCAGCCTAGCTATACCACATCTAAATATGCAAAGCAAAAAGGAAAAGACAACAGACAAAACTACAAACGCAACTTTGGACAAAGCTATCCAAGGGGAAAACCGATCTCCTTTGCATCTTCTACAATTACTTGAACAAAGCCTCTTTTTTCTCCATCTTCATGTTTCTCAATCCCCAGCATGGCCTGAGCTTTTAGTTTAATACTGACAGCCAAATTGACCTTTTCACAAAACCTGATATTCAATTTACTTTGAACACACTTAGCAATTGTTTGCAGGATGTGAAGTCCTGGACCGATAGTAGCTTTGAACTCGGTTCTCATAAAACTGAAGTAATTTTGATTAAAGATAGATAAATATCTGGGAGATAATTAGCTATCAGGAAGCTCTAGGTGATGTTAACATGGCTAAATAAAGACTAATGAAATTGGACAATGGCCTATTCTTTCTTACACAATGTAAGAATTCGGCCTGTTCTGCTGGCCACCAGCAGCGGGCGACAGCAGCAAGGCACTGATAATCCAGGGAACTCAAAATCCCAGAGTTCCCAGGGGTAATCAGTGCCAATCAGACTCACCTGGCGGTACAGGATTTAAGGGTGTGGCAAGCAACACTGCTTTGTCACACCTTTGATTAAGTAGGCAAGGCAAGGCAAGGCAAGGCAAGGCAAGGCAAGGCAAGGCAAGGCAAGGCAAGGCAAGGCTAGGCTTTGATTACAGCTGAAATTGTCTTCCTCATAAGAAGGCCCTAGACAACTTTACATCCAAAGTTGTTAATATGTTCTCCGGACAGTTTATTCATCTTGGACAATATTAAAACCTGTACAGTGCAGAAAGGGGAAGAGGTCCACAATTCCAAACCTGTAAGTTTCAGCCATGCTATATGGAATGATACACTTTCTGATAGCTATAGCAGATCATCTCAAACTGAATTTTTTAAAGTTGAGAATTTTTTTATTTAATGTGTGTCTGTTTCAACACATTGCTAAACCAGTCAATCAGATCAGATGTCATGCAGACTTTTATGTCTTCTACGCAGATTTTTAAAATGCTTCAGAATGCATTCTCTTTTATTCTTTGAGTTCTTTAGCCGTGTGCTGTGTGTTTTGAATGCTCTTTCTACAAAAATGTCCAAATATCAAATCATATGTGGATTTGCACACACAGTCACCAACTTTAATCAATAAATTGTCCATAAACATTTCTTTAATGTCTGCTGAGGCATGCAGTGCTGGTTGGGTTCATGTAAATCTAGCATTCTCATTCATGCAAATAGTCAGACTATTTACTGTGCTGGTAAAGATATAATGTAACTACACTGCTGTCCTGCAGTTGTCTACAATTTTACACAAGCCTACTCAAGAAAACATTTCTACTTATGCCACTGGGCTAGTGTATGACTTATGTCGGTTCTTATACTAACTGAGGTCATTTGTAATATAGTCTAAGTTTAGTATATAGTCTATAGTTATGTATACTATAACTTCTGGCCTACAACACATGCATTTGAACATTATTCAGGGATAAATTTGATGCAGTTGAATTTAAAAACAAAAATTATTTTTCAAAAACAAGTAATCAGAAAAGATAAACTATACATTTAAAATAGTTTGGTAAAGATACAACTATACATTTAGTTTTAGCTGGAACCGAAAAAATTCAAAATCTCAAAAAAACAAAAAAACTACTGCTTCCATGTTTTTTCTCTGCACACAATTATTCAAACACAACCTCAGTACACCACCCACAATCATTCAAATACATGTGACACAAGATTTAAATATTTTTTAATTGTCTTGTCTTGGAGACTTTAAAAGAGGTTCATCTTAACAAAAGTCAGGCAGACAGAGACAACAGGGGGTTGATGGTGCATCCATATTTATTTCAGCTTGCAGGTGAGTGTAAAGATTTTCCTTTATTCTTGAATGATAATAGCAACCTAGTTTTCATTAACATTTGAGTGCCTTTAAAATACTAATTTGTTAGTAACGGGACATCACTTAATAGTTTTGATACAACCTGCACTTAACTGCTCTGATCAGAAGAACATATTTATATTTTTAAGTGTTTAACATGTGTTAGGTAGGACAGGCGTTTTGGATTTCCTGTAGCATGCACGGTATGTGGCAGTATCACTGTAAATGCTCAGTATGTGCTTCATTCTCAAACCAGAAACCCTCATACAGTGTGAACAGTATTTGTGGAACACGTTACAAAATGGAACCTTTTACAAGTGTTTTCCATCAGTACTAGATTCCTTATGCATGTACGAACTTAGACTTTCCAAAAAATTAGTTTGTTATATTTCTAACCTGATAGAGATACCCAGGTCAACTGTAGGTAAAGCGGAAAGTAAATCTGAAAACCAAACCACAGCAGACTCAACTAGAAACATTTCAACTTAATAAATAAATAAATACATAATTAACAGTTTTTGGTTTCACATTGTATAAAACACAGTCTATGGTTTGTTTGGTACTGTTTACATTTGTCAGGAATAAGGTATGGATTGAGAATCATTCAGGAGAGGATCCTGGTGAATGTAGAAATAAAAAAATATTTTAACGCAACTTTCCCTTCACACCTGGGTCACACCAAATCTAAGCATTCTATATTTGTCTATGCTTTCTCTTAGATAAAGTTTATGCCATGCTGTTCTTTATTCTGCTTTCAGGTCAGTAAAATTTATATTTATAAGGTTTCTATTTCAGAAAAATGGGTGTCCTGTCGCCTCCTACAATCAGTTTATATCTTCTACAACTGTTTGTTAAATGTGCAGACCGAGTTTACAAATGATACGTTCTAAAAACAGAACCTGTCTCTCAGAGCTAAAGATCTTTTTAGACTGTGTACATTTGTTTTTTGTTTTTTTTCTTGCAGGACTCTGCACCCTTCCCCTCACACTCAGTCGTAAGTGGAACTTGATCATTCTTGGCCTTGCACAGTATTACAGTGGAATCAGTATTTCCCATTATATAAAACGGTGATTTGGTAAGCCAGCACAAACAGCTTTCCTAACCAGATGTTTTTAATCAATGTTAGACCAGCTCTATTGGCCTTTCTATCATGGATATTCACAACATTTTGTTAAAATGATGTCCTCCATGGCATCCTTGTACAATGCTGCTTCCGGTCGCCAATGTGTGGTGGGGAATTGCTTGTACTGAAAAGCCGTCTCCTACTAGTAGAGAGTTCAATGGCAGTCATCAGGGAAATCTGACAAAAGAGGGTAGCTAAGTTGGGCAGACTCTTCTAGTGCAGCACAACATCAATACAGAGGACAATATGTCCATATGGCAGTGAGGACAATGCAAGGCAGCAAACCAGGATTTGTAAAGGACATAGCTATGGTCCCAGAGCCAGGAGGTGAGTGTAGATTTGGTTTAAAGACTCAAAAAGGTCAGAAAGATAGATTCACACCTTTTCCTGCATGTGGTGGAAATCTTTTCATCCTCCCCACATGCAGTGCTGTGTTATTTAATGGTCTTATCCCAGTTCAAAGTCTGTCTTGGAATAGAAGTTTTGTCTCTGAATTGAACTGTGTCATGATCAGACTTTTCCTTGCTACCCAACAAAACTGTCTCCCTGAGAATGAAAAAAAAACTATTAAATATAAAAATACATAGATTTTAAGAGTTCCACATACTAGTAGATGATTAAATGGATGTGGATGAATGTCCGGAGAAGGGTGGTTGCCATGTTTCATATAAGTGAACTAACAGAGAGCAATGGCCTTTTTCAGCAAAACGGAGGTATTGCATAACCTTGTGGGAGATGATGCTTACTGTCTTAGCTGACAGTCCTATACTCCATAATAGTAGTCCACGCTATCCCAGTGCTTAATGGGCAGAGGGCAGGAAACACCCTGGACAGGTCACCAGTTCATTGCAGGAGAGCACAAACTAAGTAAATGAATCAGTACTTTAGTACATTCATCATAAAGGTGAAATTATATTTCATAATAATAACTTGTACAACTATAAAAGGTTTTAAAAAATGAGTAACATTAGTTAAAAATGCAGGGTGCCAGAGCGAATGGTCCCAGTTTGAATCTCGCTGCTTCAGGATTTACACTACAGGAGCAAACTGGAGTAACTCTGAGGTACAGTTTTAAATGCTCTTGTATAAATGTATTCTCTGTTTATTATAAGACCCCATTAAAATCGAAGATAAATTCTACACTATAATATGCATATGTATAGTTGAGCTTTTTCTGATCTCTTCCAGCAAAACTGTGTGTCCATGAAAGGACACCTTGCATCTGTGCACAGCATTGAGGAGCACACATTCATCCGGGAATTAGCGCTGAAAACAATCAGCTTAACCAGTTTAACCACACCATACACCTACACATGGTTAGGTGCCACCGATGCTGCACAGGTTTGTATGATATAAGTCCAGTAATATTGTGAATTCATTATTTGAAGTTTTTTACCATCACATCTTTCTGTTATAGGAGGGAAAGTGGGTTTGGACGGACGGGTCAGCATTTGATTACATTAACTGGAGTTCTGGACAGCCCGATGACTTTAATTCAGAGGACTGTTTAATGATGAATTTGGCAGGTATGGTTTCTTTCAATCATCAATCTGCATCCCTATCTGGGTTCATTCTGTACAAGCCTCTTTGTCTTGCCTTTACTGTGTTTACTGGCTGCTAAATAAATATACAGTATAAATATATAAATATAGATACAGTGAGAAAAAGAAGTATTTGAACACCCTGCGACTTTGCAAGTTCTCCCACTTAGAAATCATAGAGGGGTCTGAAATTTTCATCTTGGGTGCATGTCCACTGTGAGAGACATAATCTAAAAAAAAATCACTATGTATGATTTTTTAATAATTTATTTGTGCATTACTGACTGCTGTCTCATTTTCAACATGTGTTCTATGTTGATTTGTGAATAAAATATAGGTCTATAAAACTTGCAGATCAGTGCATTTAGTTTTTGTTCTTAAAATTCTTTGCACTTTTCACAGCATCCCAAAGTTCTTAGTATTGTGGTTGTATAAGCTTGGACATCACTGAAATGCTAATAGAACATTAGCAAAATTACAGACCTCAGTGTAATTCTATGCATTTTCTCTTTTTTATTCTTTTCTTAGAGAACTTGAATGACTCACCTTGTAGGGCATTATTTTTATCAGCGTGTGCCAGTAAGCACAATATTCTTTATTCTATATAATATTATTTATTAGGCTCTCATTTGTTGATAACCTCTATATATTTCTGATCTGATTTCACATATTGTAGTCATTGGCTTACACTGCTTTATATATATATATATATTTATATATATATATATATATATATATATATATATATATATATATATATATATATATATATATATATATGCTGTTTTAGAGCACTGACATTTGATGAGAAATAAATATAATAGATATTTAAAAATAAACAGATATAATTTTTTTCATTTTTCAATGTGTCTTTTACTCAGTGTTAAATCATGATATACCAATTAACATGTTACTTCTTCCTTCTGCAGAAATAGTCACAGCCCCAGGTCAGAATATGTTCCTCTTTATTTGTAATACAGTAGGGTTTTAAGATTTTAGACGGACAACAATGAAAATTTGATCTAATTTCAGCCTAAAAATAAATAAAACATTGTTACAAAAATGTACGATTTTTTTCAGTCTTATCTATTCTACTAGACAGTTCAGATGGATCTACTCATCACAGCCTTCTGCACAAATTGCACAAACATGTGGTGTCCACATCAGCCTGCGTACAGACAGTCATATGATATAATCATAGTAAGGAATATAAGATATAATAATAACTACATGTAAATGTGTCAGATTTTAAATGTCACTAAATTTTTATATGGGTCATAAGCGTTATACTAAATTAGTCTCAGATTTTAGACCCCACTGTATGGATAATGTGTCATTACAGAATAAAACTGAAATGTGTTTTTTGAAGTGAACTGGCAGGTGAAGGTGTTTGTCTCTGTGGTCTTCTACAGAATTCATGACAGTCATACGACTAAAAGTGATTTCAGATGAATACTTGATGGCATCTAACAGTTCACAGCTGTTCCTCCAACAGGTACTGTACAAATCTCACTCATGTCACTGAGCTCACTCCTGCTTAATCTGTGCTTTTAGCCTACGACATAATACACATTAATTACTGGAGCTGGGGGTCTGTAGTAACAAATTTAAAGAATTGAGACCTGACTTTCACTTGGTTTTCATTTCTTGAGACTTGACCTAAACTTGAGACAGATGACTCAAAATGACTTGATTTATTATTAAATATTAGCATTTTTAGATATTTTTATTGACACATATTTGGGTGATTTCTGTTGCAATGTGTGAAAGCCCGCCAACCAATCAGAACACGGAAGACCAGCAGCGATCACCACAAAACCAAGCTCCTATTTTGCTACTCCAGAAATAGCGAGGTTTAAATTAGAGGATGTAATGAGTAATGAGAACAGCGATATGGAGGATCTACAGATCAAACATCAATGACCCGACCACCACAACCATCTTCATCCGTCACTACACAACCCACAGGGAAAGGTACAGGACTGTGTGGTTTGACTAGTTGAAGATCACTTGTGGTTAAGTTACCGGTTTGAGAGGAGCAGGGGACAAGAATACAGTCACTAACACTCAACAGATTCCACATTTAACTCCTGCTCCATGACTGCACTGACCTACAGTCACTGGTTCTGTTCTAACCTTACAGAACTGCTGCTGCTGCTTAACCAGAGAGTCCAGAATCCAGTCAGTTTCATTCTCTAGCTCGGTAATGTTAGGCTGACATGGTAAAGGTCGGCTGATATCAGATATCAGATATTCACCTCCTACTGCTCACAGATAACCTCACGGTAAACAAGAGAACAAACTACAGTTAGTACATCAGAGTTCCCACACCTGCCCTCCACCTAGCATGCTGCTGCTGGTGCAGACTACAGTAAGGGACTGTCTCTAAAGCGCAGGTTTTGTTTACATGTTCAAGATTCAGAGAGATGAGGAGCCAGTTGATGTTATTTATAAAGACTTAAAACACACTGCAAAAAAAAAAAAAAAAAAACACACTGCAATACACAGATAACGTAATAAACATACATTACTGATGGCGGTGCAGCTGATTTTACTTTAATCACTGCTTAAAATGTCTAATGTGGGGATGTCCTGACTTTTCCTGCTAAACTGCAATGTTAATTACATTTTACAAAAAACTTTTGAAGTTAGTTATGTTGCCTCAGCCTCTCAGTATTGTTCATATAAGGATCAGATGTCCAGATGTTTACATATTTAAAAAAAAACAAATGTGTTATTTGGTATATAGCAATATTTGTACAAGAATATTTGGCTCTGGCTTTTTGTGTACTGTAACAGGAATACAATGATGCAGTGTCATATAAGAAACACCTTAGATTAGTTAGAAGCTCAAGAAGAAATGAAACAGTGTTGCATAGTCTAAAACTCAGCTCTTTATGGCTGCTGTATTTAACTAATATAATGGGGAAACTGGATTTGGAGCATCATAACTCCTTGACTTGACATGAGACTTGCTTGACTTATAGAACAACTTGACATGGCTTGCTTGAATTTTCCGACATTCACTTGGGACTTGCTTGAGACTTAGAGGTTAAGACTTGAGACCTGTTGGTGACTTGCAAATGTGTGACTTACTCCCTGTATCAATCTGTATATTACACTGAACACCTCATCTATGTCCATGTGTTCCTATAGCTCAAAGGGAATCTGATAGATGGAGGACTGCCAAGCAACTTCACTCTTCGTTTGAGGTCCATAAAAAAGATATTACACTAAAAAGAAGACGGTTAAAGGAATATTAAAATGATTCCTTTCTTATGTTTCAGAGACTCCAGCAACAAGCAAAAAGAAAACATTACAGCTCTACAGTGGGTATAAATGAACACTTCTGCTTTTAGGAGGAATTTAAAAAAAATCCAATTCAAATATTTGCTGTCTGACACCGTGTATAATCCAGGAGAGTGACTGTTAATAACTCACCAGCAAACCAAAAATACCCCTCCTTTTGTTCATCACAAGCTACACCAGCCCACCAATAAACAAAAATGTTTTACAGGTTTTCATGTTCATAAAAATAGATTTTTATGTCCATCACAAAACAGTTATCCATCCATTAAACAGGCAAAAACCATAATATAACAAACAAGGACACAGACGTTAGCTAGGCCGGAGGCTAAACTGTTGATGCTAAGACGCTAACATTACCAAACATGACAAAACCATACTGACCTGCAGTTAAACAGCAAAATTGGTTAGTGTTATTCGAACAAGGCACTGGTGGATAAGAAAGATGATTTAGCCGCTCTAAATGTTATTTACTGCTGGAACATACTGATGCCAACACTGCCCTTACCTGATCAAGAGATTTTGTTCTTTTGACGATGTGTGTGGAGTTCGGGCTGTAGCTCTAACTGGATAAACTACAGCTAGCAAACTGTGAGGAGATACTTTCTGAATTGAACAAAAAGCATATTGTATGGTGCTTTTTAATCATATACCACACATGCAAGCTTCTATTAGATGGTGCATGATGATTCTGTAAAACATGAATGTTAAACTGGTGTTGGGCCCCCAGTGATGACTGGATTAAGCACAGAAGGGCTGGAAGTCTGAATGGTTGTGTGCACAACAAATAAATAAAGATTAACTGACTGACTTGTGTCTGAAACACATCATCTGTTCTGGAGAACTTAAATAATTGTTTCACTGCTAAATAAAAACAACTTGGAAAATCTAAAGCTAAAACATACATGAACCACATCAGTTACAAGATATAAACTGAAAACTGAGCATCAAAAACACACCAATGATTTTTTTAGCTATTCATTTTCATAATGTCATAAATTCTTTTTTAATGTCTGCACAGGGAGCTTGCTAGTTTGATCATAATCTCTACTTGTTGCTCTTTATTAATTATTGTTATTTACAGGTATTATTTGCCCGCAATCTAGTCTCTGATTGCTCTTTTTAGCTCTTTGGTCTCTGGACTCTGATTTTACTTCCTACAATCTGGAATCTTCTTTAACTGCTCAGATAAGAAAACCTTGCAGAATCCAGTTATAAAAAATGGTTCCCAAAAAATCTTAGCGACAAAAACATTGCTATATCAACAATCAACTGTGGAGGCACATTTTAAAGGGAAGAATTATTACGTGCAAAGGGCATACATTGTGGTGCAGAGTCATTTTTTCCTTATGGTTTAGCCGAACCTGTCAGCGCATTGGTTCTTTTGAGGAATTACCAAATTGTTGATATGGTCACTAAAGCTTCTGCTGTCTCTTTGATGTAATTTTTTTTTTTTTTTTTTTAGCATAATAGTGACCCCTTCACTTTCATGGACACAACTTTGAACCATGTATTGAAAGTACCTATAAACACAAGCAAAACGCTTATTTAACATTTGAATTTAATTCCAATTTATCCTTCTAATTTGTCGCTAAACAGTAAAGTAACTGGCCAGACATGACTGTGAAACTTATGAGTCTCTTCAAATGAAAATGCAGGGACTATAAAGCTGATAGTCTACACATCTATCTAAACCTCTAAAATTGCGTAAGTGTCTAAATACTTATGGACCTGACTGTAGGTATACAGAGCTGAACTGTCTGAATGTCTGATTTTAAATAATAAATTAAGTAAGAAGTTAGAAAAGTGGTGCAATAGGAGTCAACTAAACTTCTCCGGACAGGACATGTACATGGGATTTTGGTGGGGGGATATGGGAAAATTTTAATTAACATTTAATTAACATTTCTGGGATTGTGTCCAGCCCCACACAAGCCTTTCACAATTCATATGACAAGTACAATATGACGACACCTGAGAGTGTGCAGATGCTCCACTGCTTGTGGTTAAGGTTGGCCAAAAAAGCAATTGAAATGATCTTTAAGTTCTGCTCTGTCATGAAGCCCTGTTGGGGTGAGGTTAGCTCCATAGTGGAGGATGGACTTGGCATGGGGCTTATTGACACTGACAAGAGCTAAGAGAGAACTGTGCTATGTTCACAAATGAACGCAAATGAGGAGAACCCTATGGATGCTGGGAAGACTTCCTTGACTGCAAAAAAGAGGAATGTTTGTCATCTTCTGCCACCACAAAACAAAACATTCATTTTATTTCATTTACTGTTTGGCTAATCAATCAATATTTATTTATATAGCGCTTTTTACAACCAACGTTGTCTCAAAGCAGCTTCACAAAAAGTCAATTTGTCATACAAAGAAAAGAACCACAAGGTTAAAGTACAGACACGTGAGGGTGGAAAAACCGGGTCCGAGCCCCCCTTGAGCAAGCCAGAGGCAACAGTGGCGAGGAAAAACTCCCTTGGGTAAGGAAGAAACCTCGAGAGGGACCAGGCTCAAGGGCGGAACCCAACCTCCTCAGGTCAACCCGGATGAGAAGAGAGAGACAGACAGAATTAACATAGAGGAACATCTAATAGATCCAGTCTGATTAGTCCAGGAGGCAGTAACTGCGAGTTGGAGTCGACCATAATAAGCATGGCCAGACGCTGGTCAGTGTAAGGTTGTGGTCATGCCGGGTGATGAAACAGGACAGGAGACACACAGTGGCGCTGATGCTCAGGTGCCTCTATCCACTCTGGGGGTTCTGATGTAATCACGTCAATCCAGTGCTTAACACAGAAGAAGAAAGAAAGAGAGAAAGAAGGATAGAGATAGGGAAGGTAAGAGAGAAAGAGATGGAGACAGACACTGATTAGGAGAATTAAGGATTAAGAGGTAGGTATTGTAATTTGTTGAATTAAGAGTGTGTAGTCCTGAGAGTCCTGTAGAGGATTCCTCTGCGCTGGTAGCCCCTCAGTGTGATCCATCAGGAATGATCCGCTCATAGAGGAGACAGACAAGAGGGAGAAGTTTGGGTATTGGTCCATTTATGGAGAAATGTAAATTAAAGCGGTAAACAGATGTTATCAGCTAAATGCTTGTGCAAACAAGTAAGTTTTGAGTCTAGTTTTAAATGTAGAGAGTGTGTCTGATTCCCGAACGGATAAAGGGAGAAGATTCCATAGTTTCGGGGCTACGCAAGAAAAGGCTCGACCACCTGCTGTGGTTCTTCTGAACCTAGGTACTGTCAGCAGGCTGCTATTTTGTGAGCGGAGGGCACGCGTGGGTTCGTATGAGTGAAGTAGTTCACTGAGATACTGGGGGGCCAGACCGTTCACTGATTTGTATGTAAGGAGTAGAATCTTGTACTCCACACGAAATTTAACAGGTAGCCAGTGTAGTGACGACAGTATCGGGGAAATGTGATCGTATTTTTTAGTTTTAGTGAAGACTCTAGCAGCTGCGTTCTGGACGAGCTGGAGCTTATGTAGAGCCTTATTTGTGCAACCGGCTAAAAGTGTGTTGCAATAATCCAGCCTAGAAGTTATGAAGGCATGGACCAGCTTTTCCGCGTCTTTTAAGGATAGGATATTGCGCAATTTAGCGATATTCCGTAGATGGAAGAATGCCGTCCTAACTATGTTACTGATATGTGCATCGAAAGACAAGCTGGTATCGAAGATAACGCCTAGATTTCTCAGAGTTGAGCTAGGAGTAATAGTGTGGCCATCTATATTTATGACAAATCGGGAGAGTTTAGTTCTCTCTGCATTAGGGCCAAGTAGCAGGACCTCAGTCTTGCTTGGATTAAGATGAAGGAAATTCTTGGCCATCCAGTTTCTAATATTAGTAATGCAATCTTCTAGTTTATTTAGATTTAAGGCCTTGTTTGGTTTGGCCGATATATATAATTGTGTGTCGTCAGCGTAACAGTGAAAGCTGACGTCGAAACTACGGATTATGTTACCAAGAGGCTGCATGTAAAGGGAAAAAAGAAGCGGCCCGAGCACTGACCCTTGAGGGACACCATATCTTACTAGAGTATGACTAGAGTGCTTATTGTTAAGACTAATAAACTGGTAGCGGTCAGTGAGATACGATCTGAACCAGGATAAAGCCTGTCCTTTAACGCCAAATTGATGTTCAAGTCTGTCAAGGAGGATCGTGTGGTCAATGGTGTCGAATGCAGCACTGAGATCTAAAAGAACTAATATAGATACCTGACCATTATCAAGAGACATCAAGAGATCGTTCACTACTCTAGTTAAAGCTGTTTCAGTACTGTGGTGGGGTCTAAAGCCAGACTGAAACATCTCATGAAGAGAGTTCTCATGTAGGTGGGAGCATCTGTTCTATGCTCAGCTTTGGGGTGATAAATAGGTGTGTTTGGAACACAGAAATTGATCAGCCAGATACTTACTCGAGGACATGAGGACAGAATGTCTGGAGGTCCAGAAAATTCACTAGTTCTGCTTCAGGTTTTATTAAGATTGAGGGTTTGCAAGTATTTATAAACAACTCTCATCAAAACACTGTGTCCTAACAACATATTAAAACAATAGCCATAGTAACAGCTTACATAGAAGCACTATGACTTTAAATAGTAAATACAATAAAAACTGGCCTTTTAGAGCCAGTAGTAGATCACTAAAATACGCTTCCTATTAAATTAATAAAGATATAAAGTTAGGCTGGTTAGACCTGCTTTTTGATATGCAGTAGATTACCACTTAGAGCAAGAAGATGCGTGCATATATACTGTATATGGAAAAAAGTGACCAGCCTAACGTAGTTCTCCTCACATAGGCTTCACTACATGTTTCTGAGCTACCTATGCCTTTGCATGTCTCATCCCTAGCCACCCTCCATACACACAGCCTGTTATCATTCATACCAGACTCCTCAGACACACAATCAGGCTAGCTTTCTAAGCATGCACGGTGTTGGTGATGCCAAGCAATGAATGCAGAACCTGTTGTGTTATGGAGGCTACATCAAACAGACGCGACCATCCTCATTGAGGGACAACTCGAGACTCCCTTTTATTAAACAACCACACCCTAGTACAGCAGCAGAGCTTCCCCTACTGGTTGCTTAGTATTCTGCAGCTCAACAACATTAAACATATGTAAACATATGCTGACAGTACAGAACCTACTTTTGCACTGCTATATATTCACACACACCTACTTATGCTTTGTTCTTCTTATGTCTGTTTGTTTATTTATTAAGAAAATGACAATTTATTGGAAATACTTGTTTCTATCTCTTAAAAATTTACAAAAGTTACAAAGTAGGTAAGAGTTACAAAGTAAGTGTTGCAGGTGCTTGCATTTGACAAAGTTAACATTTTATCCAGTGTAAAATATTTAGTTAAAGTATTTCAAAAATATATTAATTTTAGTACACCAAAGTTAATCCATTCAGAAAAAGCACACAATCATAAAACACAAACAAGTATAAATAAAATCTATGTACACACCAGTTTTATATACACTTGTGGCAACCGACAAACAGATTGTGATGCACACTGAACCAAAAGCAAGACACAGTTTATTAAAGAGGTTGTACTTAAAACACAGCAGCACCAAGAACAAGGAAATACAATCAAGGGCTAAACTGAGTCGGAGTCAATAAACAGGCAAGGGTCAAACCAAGCAGACAATCAGACCAGGCAGAGGTACCAAAGGGAATAAATTAGAAGAGTAAACCAGAGAATCAAAATAGAGTCAAAGCCAGAGTAACAAGATCAAACACAGAGAGACCGCTCGGTATGCTACAGAGTGGCAATACTTTGCAATGAGCCAGTGTGAGAGAGCAGTATTTAAACAAACAGACTAATTAACATCAGGTGACCAATCAATATTCTGGAGATGGAGAGCAAGGCAACGGGGTGTGATTGGGCGAGGAAGGACATGTAACATCAGATGGTGGATTATGGGAAACGGAGTCCAGGAGATCATAGGTGAGAGGAGAACCAGCAGGCATGACAACATTAAAAGTAGTTAAGTAATTAAGTCTGTCACAGATTTCTTTGGCAGTTATGGAGCTGTTGCCAGTCCTTTGAGTCTCAGGAGGGCACAGTTTTCTAAGGAAATAAGTGTTGTCTGTGGTTTTCCTGCTCCCAGTCAGCCAGTGTGAAAGGGAAGTTTGAATCAGAGTGGTTTGTCCAGAGGTAGTTTTGAAAAAATACACAAGACATAGTAGTTATCATCACTTGGTCAGAGATGAGCATTACTGTAGAGTGGAATATCCTAAATAAAGGTTGGTGAGAATCCTAAACCCTTTATTTCACCACTGTCCATGCTTAGAAAAGTCTGTAGTAAAAACTCTCTGCTTGTGTCCACCTGTCTGGTAATTATAGAATAGCTTCACCAGGATGCAGTGCAAAGGATGGCCATCATCCACTAAAAACATAAATGAGGTGAGTCTGTCTTTGGCAGTCAGGGGCGCTCTCGTTTTTGTGTCTTGCCTGTTACTAGGAGGACTTCAAGCTAATTCCTCTGCAGACATTCCCAGTAAGTCCCTGAAACCCATTTTGTCAGTAACAGGCAGGAAAGTAAGTAAGGCAATAGGTCTAAACAGGTAACAATATATACAAACAAGATCAGTGTATATATGGGCAGTAATGGGAGTTATTTATCTTGGCACTGTTAGAACAAGTGCTACTGTGCTGAAATAGAACAAGAATTTCTTATTTTGAAAGGACTTAAATCATGATTTTATTGTCTTGTTTTCTCACACACACACACACACACACACACACACACACACACACACATATATATATATATATATATATATATATATATATAGATAGATAGATAGATAGATAGATAGATAGATGTATATGTATATATATAATTTTTTCCTGACATCACAAGATAAATATAAAAAAATAAAAAAATAAATTGTGATCTTGAGAATACATCTTTTGTTGTCTAGAAAATACAGCATCAGATTATATTTGTGATCTCAACATAACGACCTAGAAAACTAAAACTACCTCATGGCCTCTCTGGACTGCCATCGTTTACGGAACTGAAGTTCTAAAAAGACAAAGAGAAAATGGCTCCTAACAAGCCTCCAAACCTGTGGTCCTGGGAGACCTTTTATTAAGTCTTTTTGTTTTGTACTGATGTAATTTATTCTTCTGGTGTCACATGATAGGGGAAATGGAATGTGAAATGTTCAGCACCTCCCATCTTGGCAATGGCATCACTTCCTTCTGTGTGCCTTGAGGAAAGGACCTGACTCTGAGACCCAACACAACCCTGAAGACTGATCCTGTACCGCAGCCTAACTCGTTTATATTATTAAAAGCAGTTATATAATTAATTTGTATGGTACACTGGTATAAATGCCATCTCGAAACCACTAACACAGTTATTACAAGAGAAGAAGTATAGCATCATTATCTCCACAATGGTAACTTTACAGGATGTAGAATAAACTTATAATAGAAGTTGATGTAAACTATTTTTTTTTCTTTGGACCATGTTGGTCTGTTCGTCATGAAATATAAATACATTAGAAAGGGTAACTGTTGTTTGATGGTACAGGTAGAGTTACAGCTGCACTTTGTAAGGTTTGGTGGAAATGTGTAATTACATGCAATAACATGAAGAACATTTTGTAACGTAGATTGTCCTTCAGACTTTCTTCTCTCTGTTGTTCGGGAGCATGTTTAAATAATACTTCAGAAGAACTCTATGAAGTCTTCTAAGGGTGAGATAATTATCCACTGTTGATGTCATATCTTCATCAGTATGATATATTGATATTATATTGATATTATTAAGTCAGATCTTCCTTTTGAGCATTTGAATGAGACAAAAAATTGCAAGCAGCCAGATTACGCCACATACTCACCATCATGTCTTTGATACACCAAAAATACATTGAAGACACAAAGTCAATTGTCATTTCAATACACTGTGTCACTTCTCAACTAAAGGTGTTATAATTTTTTTTATCTATTATAAAATTATCTATTATCTATTATCTAAATCTGTCTGTCCCTTGGCACAGTTATGTCATCAAAAAGATGCCTTTATGTCAACTGACCCTGGATTGAATAAGATATAATAAATATAATTTTCAATACATTTACACATTTAAATGAATATAATCTAAACAAAAGATTTCCACCAATACACAACCATTCCAGAAACACTGCTGATATGCACAAATACTAGAATCTTTCTCTGACTCCTCCCATACCAGCTCTTTTCAACAGTTTAAGACAATTCCTTAAGATCTCTTTACATACCTGAAATCTTTGATTATGTATCCAGATAAATATCTAGAGGTTAACAAATTCTACCAGCCTGACAGATTATTTAAAGTGAATGCGTTTTTTTTAAATGTGAAGTTTGCACACGCTCACTGGCCACAGATTAACAATTTAAATCAAGTAATTGCTTGTAATAGTCTGGGTCACTTCAATATAACAATACCTGTCATTCACCTGTCATTCACGTGCTGGAGAATTTTGTTCATGTTAATGTTAATGTTAATGTCCATGTTAATGACCAAGCAAACATAGGTTTAATATATATTAGGGAAAAAATGCTAAAAGCTTCTAAATCAATTTCTATATAAATATAATACAAATATAGTTTCTATATAAAAATATAGCACTGAAGTTTGTGGTAGTATTTTTTGTATTATCTAGGGTTAGGGTTAGGGTTAGAATTGGACAAACTATTCCTAACTATCGCTAGAATTGGACAAACTATTCTTATGAGGACAGAAAAAATAATCTAGACCAGTAAAGGAAAATTTCGCCAAACCGACACCCTCTTCACAGGATTTATCACACAAGCAACATTTTAACAGCAAACAAGCAGTCATTCATGTACAGCTCAAACTTGGTCTCACTCTATTCTCTGGAACTGTCCCTGTTAGCTGTCTGCAAGCTAAAGGTGTAAACCTGGCGTTAAATGTGACTTGCCAAGCAGGAAACACGTATTGATGTAATTCCAGAGAATGTTGCGGTTTTATTGTCAAAGTGAACAATCAAGACACATTTTCATGACTGAACATGAGTGAACACTCATGAAGGAGCGAAGTAGTAGTCTATTTAATTGTCAAGTAAATATGAACACCTTGTAAATGTGACTTTGACCATAAATGAATGCTATAAACTGTTATGTATGATACGTAAGACCCCTCACCATTTTTAGTTAGTAACAGCTTGTACTCTCTCTTGAGTGTAAGATTAAGCTATGAGAAGTAAAATCCTAGTGCAGAGATTTTGGTCACAAGAATAATTATTGGTTAATAATTAATAAAGTGTTAGCGAGTGGCACGCTGGTATGGTTCATGCTTTCTTTGCTAGGGTATTTTATGTTGCAGTGACAGAACTGTATTGCAATGATCTTTTCAAAACAGACTGTGTTAATTTATTTTCATGTTACATGCAGATATATTATATATCTACTGTGTTTAATCCAGACATCACTGTGAAACTCATTAGAAGCAGGTTCAACACTTTTCTATCTTAAATACTCTGCATGCACACGTCTAATAGGACCTTAATTCTTAGTTCAAACATTAAATATTTGCCCATCAAAAAATCATTTTACTGTTCCTGCAACCATCTTCATTCTAGGGTGAATTCTTTTTAATGAGCCTCAAACGAACAGTGAAGCTGCTTGGCAGACCTCTGTTAATGAGCTTTCCTTTGAGCTGTAGGGACATATGGAAACAGAAGTGTTCAGTGTGATGTACAGGGTGCTGCTGCTTTAGTAGGTGCATTTACCCACTATGACATTTCCAACTTTATTAACACTTATAATTTGTATTCAGAATTTGGTTGACAAACTGTATACACATTTGTGCAGTATATTTTTATGAATGCATGTGTACATACTATTAATGATAAATCAACTCAGGCTAACTGCGTACTTTATCAATCAGTACGCAGTAACCCAAACCCAAAGACAAAGGACAGATTGCACTTCCAGTAATAGATTTACTTGTGCCCAAGTAACTTTATACTGACAGAGATTCAGCAGGAGTGAATTCAGTGGCAAAAGAGTGATTTTTGTACCTGTTGGAAGAACAGCTGTGACCGGTCAGATGCCATCAAATCTTTATCCGAAATGACTTTCAGTCGTATAACTGTCACATATTCTGTTAAAGACCACAAAAAATATATATATATTGACCTTCCAAAGCAGTTTAAAAACCACTTAGCACAAACAATAAGTAAAAATATTTTATGTGAAAGCTAGTTCTATTCTTTCACTAACATATTGTCCATACAGTGGAGTCTATAAGTCTGAGACTGCTATCAAAAATGCTTCTATTTTGTTTTTTGTTCTAATTAAATTACTAAAAAAATGTAATTTAAGTAAAAAGTATAGTCTGTGTAACATTTACATGAAGTTCCGAATCCTTACTATTATTTATGCCCCTCTTTTGCTTCAATGGCTGTGGGTACTCCTCAAGCTTGTACAGAAGACTCTAGTGAATACATCAAAACCACCGAAGAGTGTGTGTTATTGATAAGTTAAGACTGAACAAATTGTTGTCTCAGACCTTTTAAACCCTACTGTACTTACATGGTCATAAGAACAACATATGCTGACCTGGAATGATGGCTGTTTCTGCAAAAGCAAGAAGTTGCATGTTAGTTTGTATACAATCAGCACTGAGCTGCCAGTTTATAAGGTTCTAATAAAGGGAAATACCTGGTTTACCGTGCTTTATTTTATGTTTCACAGCTCTTTGTAAAGGTCATTGCTCTAAAACCGACTTCGTATCTCAGTTCAAACTACAAATATGCCTATATCATAATATTACACAGAGCAAGCATCCTTTCTTTATTTGAACTAAAAAAGTTTATTATTTTTTTATTGTACAGTAATGCTTCTTTTTGTTTGTTCAGTTTAAATATAATAATAGTATGAAAACATGTATCATGATTTCTATCACAATTTCTTACCTAAAATTTGGCGTATTTTGATAAAATGGCAAATATCTAGTAAGTGTAGGGTGTAGATGTACGTACTGAACAGGTAGTTTAATGTAAAATACAGAATGTAATGTAAATGTGTTTATCACCACCGGATTAATCTTCTAGTCATACTTAAGAATATATTGAGAGAAACCTTATTTTACAGTGTAGCTGAGACAAAAATATAAACCATATTAACCATATGCTTAAAATGAAACTAAAATAAAAAGGAAGTATAGTAATTTATAATAATGATTAGCATAAAAAGAAAGAAACTAAAAGAATTGCACACTCAGGTAGAGTAGTAAGAAATGAAACAAGACAAACAGCATGCATTTTTTTCTACTTGTTAGAGAATGGTGTCTCAGTTTCCGTATAAATGGTAGTCATCCATATGGTTGAAAATACAAATACAACTAACAGATATAAGTCACTTTAGCCAACATATAAGAAAAAAATCCAGTCTTTAAAATACTCACTGGCACACACTGATGGAAACGAGTTATTACACACATAATCATTCCAATACACTAAAGAAGAAATAGAGGTAAAAGGCATAATTATACTGCAGTCTGCAATTCAGCGAATGTTCTATTAGCATTAAAGTGATGATCAAGGACCATTTTATAATAGATCAAAGACACAAAACCATTATAACACTCATAAAAATCATACCTGGGTAATTCATCAATAAACAGTTCTCAGAAGTCCCACCATTCGGCTCGCCAGAATTCCAGATATTGTAATTAAAAGCGGACCCATCTGTCCACACCCACACTCCCACCTGTAAAAGGAAAGATGTGAGGGTAAAGAACAGAACACACTGAATTCACTAATATTGCTGGACGTATATCATACATACCTGTGCAGCATCAGTGCCACCTAACCATGTATATGGGTTCGATTTGGTTGCATTCAGCACTAAACCCCGGATGAAACTGTACTCTTCACTGCTGTGCACAGATGCTAGATGTCCTCCCATGGACACACATTTTTGCTGAAAGAGATCAGTAACATTCCCAACAATATATATGTATATCGATATCGATGTATACTGTAGAATTATCTTAAATTTTATTGAGGCTTAGAATAAACAGAATAACACAATTATAATAGAGCATTTAAACCTTCACCTCAGAGTTAGTCCAGGTTGCTGCTGCAGTGTAGACCTTGAAGCAGTGAGATCCAAACTGGGACCAACCATCCTGGCACCCTGCATGTATATGTAATGCTTTAGAACCGTTCAGTGGGTGACAGACACCTTCTTACAGAAGCATTTATTATGAGTGTAAATATATTGAGATATAATCACATCAAATATCATACTTCAGAAAATATAAGTTAGTACATGAACCAATTCATCCAGTTATTTATGTAGACAGAGTTTGCAAAGACTGTAATATAACAATAATGTTTCAGGCTATATATTATTTCATGCTAAATTATACAAAATATAACATGTAATTATGTTTTAGTACTTCTGATTCTTTGTTTTTGTGTGGACCCTCTTGTGACAGAAGCCAATACATTACTCAAAGAAGAACATTTAGTTCAATTTAGCTTAACTAATTCAAGAGTAAGCAGGATGGAAGAAATGTAGACAATTGACAGCTTAATGAAAACCAAGATTGCATGATTTTTTATGGAAAGTTAACAAATATATAGACAGATCCGAGATGGTAGTAAGTAATTAATACACCGTCAAATTTAAGAAACATGCCGCAGCCCTTGTAAAAACCCAAAGGCCCAGGAACTTTATTTCCAAAATGTAATTCATATATTCCTATTACACATATTATATCCTATTTATTCTATATATGCCTTAATTATGGCTGATCTCCAGCTTTCCAGCTTAGTTTTTGGTCATGCATGTTGAATCACACACAAGGAAGTATAATTTAAAATGTTAAATCATTTAAACAAATAAAGTATGCATGTCGTAATTGATTTTGGAATGTTTAATGTCATGCACTGTAGGTGATGATAGGATGTCATACCGTGTAACGGCAGTAATGAAATCAAATTCAACTTACAACTGAGCGTGAGGGGAAGTCCTGCAGGAAAAAAAACAAATTCATACTGTATATAAAAACATCTGCTCTGATACTTCAATACTTAGACTTTGAGGGTATTTACATCCAGATTGGTTGAATTGCAAAGGAATTACAACTATTTTATATTTAGTCTAACAATTTTAGGGCTTATGAATTAAATATTATTGGACAGTTGATTGCTCAGCCTATCCATTTTTAACCTAAACATCAAACACCCATCAGAGACTTGGCTGTAGTTATTAGTTATTTGGTAAACTCTTCATAAGAAAAAGTGCACTGGTCAGCTCAGAAACATGGCAGCCAGGGAGAATATGAAAAGCAATTGTCTGGGACGGCAGACTAATTTTTATTTTTATATGAAGAAAAAAAGATGAGCCAAATATGAGACATGTATCGGTAAACAACCCAAGATATCTGTAGGGCATGATGTTCTAAAATGGCCAATCTGCTGAGCTTTGAGCTCACATTCATTACTTAGTTTCAACTCTAATACGCTGTGCTAGACAGGTAAACAATATCTTGGTCAGCATCCGAATATTTATGGACTATGCTGTAAATGAACATTTTACTAACCTGAAAGCAGCATGAAGAACAGCATGGCTAAAACTTTATATACGGAGAAGATAAGTACATACAGAAAACAACATGATTAGTTTGGTATGGCTCATATATGACAAGTGAGTTGAATGTTTGAATCCTAGATGCATTGAGATTCTTTCTTGGAGGAATGTAAACAGAACCAAACATTCTGACACCATCAGCTATGTGTTTACTGGAATGTGGAACAAAAATGTTATTTATTTAATTGTTCTCTAGTTGAAAGTTATTAGATGGTGAAACATAAAGGTGTAGGGCTATAGATTCAAAAGGTGTGCTATATGTAGGATACACTCAAATTCACAGCCAGCGTTCACAGTTGACCCAGGTATCTTTATGAGGGCAGGAAGCTGACAAACTAATTATTTGGAAAGTGGCATCTATGTTCGTACACGGGTTAGCGAAGAAGGCAAGAACTGACAGAAAACACTTGTAAAAGGTTCTACTTTAATTTTGTAAAGTGTGCCACGAATTCTGTTTACATCTGTATGTGGGGTTTCTGCTTAAAGAGTGAAGCACATACTGAGCATTTCCAGTGATACAGCCACATGCTGTGCACACTACGGGAAGCTTTGATATCCAGTATTTAAACGGAATCAATGACACCTGTCTTACTTTACACTAACTTCACATTAAACTTTTTAAAAAATATTTAAAAAATTTAAATATGGTCCATTTTTAATGGTGCAATGAATTTTGGCAGTTTGTTTGCATCAAAACTATTAAGTGACATCCTGTTACTAACAAATGAATATTTTAAATGCACTTACAATTAAAGAAAACATCAACATGTATTATTTTAGGCTGCTATTAACATTCATAAATAAAGGAAAATCTTTAAACTCACCTGCAAGCTGAAAGAAATGTGGATGCACCACCATTTCCTTATTTTCACTATATGCCTGAGTCGTGTTTAGATGAGTATCTTTTATAGTCTCCAAAATAACATATATTTAAATACTGTGTCACATGAATTTGAATGGATGTTTGTGGACAGTGCTCTGAGGTTGTGTTTGAATACCTCTGTGCAGTGAAGGAAACAAAATGGTAATTGTTTCTTGTCACTAATAAATGAAAGAGTCTTAACTGACTTTCGGTTAAGTTAACAGTTAACTTAATAATAATTACAATCATCATCATCATCATCATTTTAAAGGAATGTGTGTGGCCTAGGGAGTTGATTCCACAGGTGTGGAGTGTTTCAATATTACAAAACCTGGTGTAAGTCATAGTTAACAACTCTGAGAGAGATAAACTGGAGGACTGAGTAATAACATAACACCTGGGCAGTGTGGTGTAGGGCCCTGTGTGTGATTTTAAAAACAAAACATTATTTTATTTTATTCTTATTTATTTTCAACCAAGAATTAGTTTCTTTGAGACAATGTAGCAATAGTAGTAGGGTTTAAATGAACAGGGTTGCGTTTCAAAGTGACCTCCTTAATCAACAGTTTCACAGAAGAAATAAGAATGAGCCAAAATCATTTTCTACACTAGTCCATCTAGCATAAACAGATGTAAGGATTTGGGTAGGCTTGTGTAGAACTGTGTAGGCTTCAGCAGGACATCCGTGTAGTCATCAGTATCAGCACTTCTGCTAAGAATAGCTAGATTATTTACATACATGATTAAGAATATACTAAAGATTTACATAAACCCAACAGACACTGTATGCCACAGCGGACTGTATCTTATTGTTGGTGGCGCATATAAAGGTGCACTGATAATTTGACATTTTTCCTTTTGTAGTAAAAAAGCATTAAGAGTATCAAATTCATAGACCAAAGATTTTTTGACTTCATAACTGATAAACATGACATACTGTACTCTACTCTACTCTACTCTACTCTAGAGTCTTATTTTCACTTTCAGAATTACAATATTACTACATACACGCACACTCATTGGCTTTTGCCTAAACTTGCTGTTTTTAATAAGCAGATGTCACACGAATTGTGTACTCTTTATTTTGGAAAACAGAACCCCCTTATTTTCTACCTAAATAAATTTTAGTATTTTATTTGTATTGTTAGAGCTGGGATCTACAGCCAGATCTGAGCCGGTGTTCACACCTCATTAGCCATTAGCCAAGTACTGTTGCAGTACAACATGTTGATTTGTGTGGACTGCTGAAAGCACTGAGACTGCTGAAAAAAGAGCATCAATAAATTGCATAACAAACAGCATTTAGAAAGTCCAAGCATTGTGGCAATATGAAAATATAAATATATAGCAGTAAGAAGACAAATGGTTATCAGTTCAGTTTTTAGGATAGTCTTTGATAACTACTGATGAGAAGGGCCTCAACTATCAGATTGAGCTTTCAGTCTGACAGCAGAGTTTTAACAAATAAATGAAGGAGAGCTGATTTTAGTTGTTGAACTATATCATTTTACAGTTTTCATCTCAGTGTACAAATGTATTCCTTATGTTCTGACCTTCTTTGTAGTTCCACGATAAATGTTTTTTTTAAATATAAGTATGAATTTCTAAAGTTAACTGTGTACAACAAAACAAATTATATAACGAAATAAAATGGACAAAATGCTTTTTTCTTAATGAAAAGTCTTGTTTATTTTTTTCTAGTCTTTATGCAGTTATATAAAATGTCAAGTAATCAAATGGAACAGATACATATAACCCAGACCTACCAACTAAGAAGTTCCATTACTTCTTGGTGCAACTTTTTGTGCAACTGTACATTTGATGGTGAGTGTAAACACATACACTTTGCGAAGTTTTGCCAACCCTTAGTTGCAATTCCCAGCGTTCTTTACCTACATTCGCTGACTCTTTGGCTTTTGACCCTTTTCATATCTGTTGACTTTCTTTCTCTTGCTTCACCCCTTTGGCTGATCTGCTGTTTGATCTGATACTTGGTTTCTGATCCTGCTTCCAAAGGACCAATTGGGATGTCTTTGAAGATCAGGACCTGGAGGAGTACACATCAACTGTGCTCTGCTACATCAAAAACTGGGTGGACAATGTTACAGTGTGTCAGGGTGAACCCGAACCAAAAGCTCTGGATGACAAATTCTCTCAATTAGCGGAATGCCATCTTCAGGTCTGGTGACAGAGCCCTCTACAGCGCAGCTAGAACCAATCTGAAGAGAGGTATCAAGGAGGCTAAGACCACCTACATAAGGAGGATAATTGTGGATCACTTCAGCAACAATGACCCACGGCAGGTGTGGCGGGGCATTCAGCACCTCACCGACCACCAGACCAAAAGCTGCACAACAGTCCAGAGGGATGCCTCGCTGGCAGAGAAACTTAACTGCTTCTTTGCTCGCTATGAGGTGAAAGTAGCAGAGACAGACATAAGACCTCCACCAGTCTCCAACAACACCATCCTCTGTATGAGGTGAGACCTGTGCTCAGCACAGTGAACCCCAGAAAAGCTGCTGGCCCTGATGGTGTGGCAGGATGGATGCTGAAGGTATGTGCAGACCAGCTCTCTGTGTTCTTTATAAAAACCTTCAACCTGTCCCTGTCCATATCCATCATCCCACCTTGGAGTGGGATGAAAGTCTGCCATCATTCCTCTGCCAAAAAAGAATACCACCAGCGACCTCATTGACTACCATCAGGTCGCACTCACACCGGTCATAATGAAGTGTTTTGAGAGACTGGTTCTACATCACATCAGAGCCGTCCTCCCACCCACCTTTGACCCACAAAGCAAACAGGTCCACAGAAGATGCCATCACCACTGCTCTTCACACAGCACTCACACACCTGGAGCACCAGGGGAACTATGTGAGGATGCTCTTCGTGGACTTTAGCTCAGCGTTTAACACAGTCATCCCCAGGAGACAGGTAACCAAACTCACAGACCTAGGACTTTCACAACCCACCTGCCTCTGGACTTTCTGACAGGCCACACCCAGTCTGTAAGGTTGGGTCTCTATCATTCCTACACTCTTAAACTCAACACCAGAGCTCCCCATGGGTGTATGCTTAGCCCACTTTTGTATTCTCTTTACACCTATGACTGTGTCCCCACTCAATCCTCCAACACCATAGTAAGGTTTGCAGATGACAGACAGTGGTTGGACTTATCTCTGATGGAGATGAGACTGCCTACAAGGACTAACTGAGTGGTGTTGAGGGAATAATCTTACCAAAACATAAGAACTCATTATAAACTTTTGGCGGAAAGGTGCAGTACCAGCACCACTGTACATCAATGGGGACGGGGTTGAACAAGTCTCTTCCTCTTGCCCATATTTCTGGGCACACATCTCTGAAGATCTCTCCTGGACAACCAAAACCATAGCTTTGGTAAATTCTTTTGGCAAAAAATACTCGGGCTTATTTACATACTTAGGCTTTCTCTGTATATCTAGAAGATACTGTCTCAGGAATATTGGGACCAGATATTTATCTTAAGATACTACTCATGAGGTGAACATTTTTAAAACTAAAATAATGAACTCATATATTCAGTCTGGCAGAAGAATGTTTATCATCCATTAACAAAATCATGACTATTTTGGTAAAGAGTTGTCAGTAAGCAGCACTCCACTGCATGAAACAATAAGCACAAATAAATTAAACAACACACAAGCTTTTACCTTTTAATACATATCAGAATAATATCAGAATCATTCGATAATCGCTTCAAATGGAATTGAACAGTTGTCCAGTTTTGACTGATTTTGCAGATAATGTCTAAAAAATTGGCCTGTTCTGGAAGAAGATTGTTTGATAAATTAAACCAAATTTAAGATGTACAAGAGGGAGGGAAAGACGTGAGCATGATAAATATGAGAAATATTTCACCTAGGGTGTAGAAAAATGAAAAGTAAGCAAATCTGTAATTAACATAATCAATATAAACATAATCACACGTGTTATCCCTGGCTGATGAACTTCAAACGAAGAGCAAAGACGCTTGTCAGTCCTCCGTCTATCAGATTTTCTTTGAGCTGTAGAGACACATGGACATAGATACTGTATTAGGCATGATATAGAGTCTGCAGTTGTTTTAGTAGGTTCGTCTCCTTACTGTACAGTGTGCCTGACTGTAACTACAAATTGCGTTCAGAATTCAGTTGACTGACTAGGGTCTTGTAATCTGTGTCAACCTATCATGACCCGTGTTAACCAAACGGCAGATGTGATTTGGAGATTAGAAATATACAATGATGAGTGCATGTGTTTGTGATATTAATTGAAATAAAAACTAAAATACAAACTCAGGCTGAGTGCACACTTTATGAAGAATGTCTCTTTTTGTGTTGAATTTACCAATAACCCAAAAACACAAAGTCAGACTGTGCTTCTGATGATGGATTTACTTCTGGCCTCGTATTTAATTCTGCTTTGTTTTAATGTGTAATTAGTGTATTTTATGTAGCATGCACATGACAGAGATTCAGCAGGAGTGAACTCAGTGACATAAGAGGGATTTTTGTACCTGTTGGAGGAACAACTGTGAACTGTCAGATGCCATCAAGTCTTTCTCTGAAACCAGTTTCAGTTGTATGACCGTCACATATTCTGTGGAAAAACAGAGAATATAAACATATCGTCACTGTCCAGTGAAAAACATGTATCTCCATTTATGTTGATTTTTACATTTATGCATTATTCGATCACATGAGCTGCTCTTTACACTGTGTGGGAATTTCATGAAGAATGGACCAACAGAAACAACCCAAAACTGATTGAAAAGACGTCTGTTTCCATTGACTTCCATTCAAATGACATGAGGTTTTTGGCCTCTCCTGTAAAGTTGCCATTTTGGAGATACCTGTTTTTCTTTGGACAGCGATGATATACACCTTACATATCACTGAAGCGCTTCAAAAACTTTAAGTAAAAATAATATTTTATATGAAAGTCTAGTTCTATTCTTTAATGACTGATATATTGTATACAAACTGTGGGTTCCAAAAGTCTGAGACTGCTATCAAAATTCTGTTTTGGATTTTTTTTTCTAATTTAACACAACAATTTTTAAAAACAAGTTGTATTATCGGTAAAGTAATTTAAGTGAAAAGTAGAGTCTGTGTGATATTTACAGAAAAGTTCAGAATCCCTTTTATTATTTATGCCCCTCTTTTGCTTCAGTGACTGTGTGTACTCTTCTGGTGAGTAGATCAAAACTGACTTAAGAGTTGTCCCAACATGAACTGAACGAAATCTTCTCTTTCCTGTACAGAAACTTTCACAAATTGTTGTTTACAGTACTTTCAGATTTAAATGAAAAAAACACAAATCCCAGATTTCCAATGTTGTCTCAGGCCTTTGAACCCATCTGAATTAACAGAAGAATTAGAAGAACATATGCTGACCTGGAATGATGGCTGTTTCTGCAGAAGCAAGAAGTTGCGTGTTAGTTTGTATATAATCATGAATAAACACTGAATTCACTGAGATCTAATGAGGTGAAATATCTGGAGTTTACTGTATGTTATGTTTTACAGCTCTTGTAAAGGTCAGTGCTCTAAAACTGGATTCATATCTCCAGTTCTAACCACACATCGCCCTATATCATAATATTACACACAGCAAGCATCTTTTCTTTATTTGAACTAAACTTCTCTCATAGTGAAAGTGGAACCACTGGCACCCTAATGCTTTATTGTTTGTTCAGTTCAAATACAATAATATTATGTAAACCATGTTTGAAGGATTTGGCAATTATCGTGATTTCAATCACAATTTTGATATAGGCTAAAGCCTACACCGGGGTGTCTAGATAATGAGTGAGTGTAGTGGTGAGGTAGATGTGTCTACTAAACTAAAATGTAATGTGGATGTGTATCACTCACAGCTGTTATTTCCTGTATCTAGACACTAAGGGAAACCCTCATTTTCAATCAATGCTCAAAGTGGACAAAAGTGTGTGTAGTCTCCTTACTCACATGTGAATGGTGTGAGTACTGGCTGGTGTTAGTAATAAAAAGTGATACATAATATTTTTTAATTCATATTTTTTCCCTCACCGTTGCTCCATGGCAGATAAAAGTGTGCCACTTTTGTGCATAAATGCTGATTATACATATGTAGTTGAAAATACAAATAGAGCTGTTGGACACATGTTGTGCCATTATTACCAACATAACAAAATACATCACAGCCTTTAAAATACTCACTGGCACACACTGATGCATACAGTGCATCACATTGTGCATCATTCCAGTTCACTATGAATAGAATGAAAAAGAGACAAAGGGCGTAATTATACTGCAGTCTGCAATTCAGCAAATGTTCTATTGGCATTAAAGTGATTATGACCCATTTTATAGTAGATCAAAGACACAAAGCATTTATAAGAAAGTCTGAAAATCACACTCATAAAAATGTTACCTGGGAAATTCATCATTAAACAGTCCTCCATGTTCCCATAATTATCAGGCTGTCCAGAAGACCAGTTTATGTAATTAAAAGCTGACCCATCCTTATACACCCACACTCCCTCCTATAAACAGAAAGATGTGATCAGTAAAGATGCGATAAAATTCACAAATATTACTGGACTTATATTTTGTTGTACAAACCCTTGCAGCATCAGTGCCACCTAACCATGTATATGCGTTCGATTTGGTTGTATTCAGCACTAATTCCCGGATGAAACCGTACTCTTTGAGGCTGTGCACAGATGCTAGATGTCCTTTCAGGGACACACAGTTTTGCTGAAAGAGATTACGAAAATGTCAACCATATATACATATATCAATGCTGTGTAATTATATTAGATTTTAATGGGGACGTAGAATAAACCCAGTATATAATGGTAACTGAGCATTTAAACCTGCACCTCAGAGTCAGTCCAGTTTGCTGCTGTGGTAAAGATCTTGAAGCAGCGAGATCCAAACTGGGACCAACCGCTCTGGCACCCTGTATGTATAAGTGATGTTTTGGAACAGATCAGTGGATACAGATTTTATTACACCTTTATTATAAACGCAAATATATATGTGAATGTTTCATTATTCTAAAATAATTAATAAATGAATGCATTTGAAAAAAATGAGTCCTGAGACTGTTAACAGTTTGCTGTATGGGTGCACATTTACACAGCTTTATGTCAACTGTCTAAGGCATAGGTTTGCGTTTTAGTACATGCATTTCATCAATTTATCATTATACAAGGACTCCTAATTTAGCATCCCTGGAAGGCTGTGCAGAGTTTGGCGCTGTTAATTTAAACCTATTACTAAGTCAAATCCCTTGATTAAGAGTCATAACAGCTGGTAGATTCCTCAGTTAAGAAAATAATGTTTAGTGACAGACCTACTGCTTATTAGCTTACATTAACTCATAGGTAACTTACAGCAACTTGTAGGTGTCAAACTCTACTGGCGAAAAAAAAATACCATCACAGCCTCCATTACCCACAACACAGTGTCCTGTTTGTATGTAGTTATTTTATCATTATGGTATATTTCTCTGGCAATCAGATAAATGCGTTTTTACACAGTCTTTTAATTTTTAACTAAATTTCTAACACAGTTAAAGACACATGCAAAGGGAGAGAGAGAGAGAAAGAGAGGGAGAGAGACATAAAAAGTGAACAAAGTTTCCAATAATTCAATAATCTGTTAATAGAGTGTAAGGTGTAGAGGTTAGACTACACATGTGGTCAATTCTATGTTGTGTTTCCATTATGCTGACCTTTTATTTACACAAAAGAACAACCATTTAATCTATCTATCTATCTATCTATCTATCTATCTATCTATCTATCTATCTATCTATCTATCTATCTATCTATCTATCTATCTATCTATCTATCTATATATATATATATATATTATACAACAATGTTACAAATATAAACTGCATTATTTATATAATAGTAGTGTACTGTTATATGTGTCATCACTGCACATAAAATTTGCTGTTGTCTGTTATTCAGTAAAACAATGTTTATTATAAAACATCAGAAAGAGCTCAACTGTAATACATAAGAGCTAAGCTGAGATTTAAACAGAGAACAGCCATACTTTTATTCTATTTGATGCAGATGGAGTGAATACACATGGCCACAACATTTTCTAAACAAGTTTTGCTTGGAAAGCTTCACCACTGTTCCAGGTTTTTCCTTTTGTGGATAATAATCCTCACTGTGGTTTACTAGAGTGCCAAAGCCATAGAAAGGGCTTTGTAACTCTTTCCAGACCGGTAGATTTCCATGACTTTGTTTTGCATCTATTTGAATCTCTTTAAAATGTGAAATGTGCCAAACATGGAACAATTCGAAGAAATTCGGGAGGGTTAAATACATTATCACAGCACTGCAGTTGAATGGCCTTTCTGAAGCTGTACTGAGAACTGCTGCCTTTATACTCATTGCATTCAGGCTAACCTACAATCTGCATGGCATTCAAATCTACACAAATCTACCCCCTTTAACAATGTGTAGATTCCTTATTTCCTATTTTCCATATAAAGAAAGGCATCACATTATCATAATTAGCATTACATGAACAAACATCATAGTTTTATATAGTGAGGAAAAAAACTATTATAAAATTAGAAAACATTATTTCGGTTGTTATGTTGTGTAACTACTAGAATAATATCAAATTCAACTTACAACTGAGTGTGAGGGGAAGGGTCCAGAGTCCTGCAAGAAAAAGTTCAGATTTATTGGTATATAATTATGTATCACTATATATATTATTTTATTTAGTACTGCTATTCATTTCTGCTAGACTGAGAAAGATTGAGTTCAGATCACACCACAACAACCCTGTTTAAGAAAGTTGGGTCGCTGTGCAACATAAAATGGTTGTGCAATGCAGATAATTTTTTAACCCCATATTTAATTGAAAAAACATCATATTAAATCATATAATATATAACCCATTTTGAATTTGACACCAGCAACATGTTTCAAAAAGTTGGCACGGGGCAACAAAACATTGGAAAAGCTGTGTAATGCCCAAAACAATCATAAAAAATATATATATACTGAAAAAATTATATTAAAAGAGCATTCTAGAAATGCTGAGTCTTTCAGACGTAAAGATAGGAAGGCGTTAACCACTCTGCAAGAGGGTAGAGCGCTAGGAAAAAAGTGGATCTATTTTTGTGTGGCTGAGTGCTTTTGCAACTAGTCCGTGCAGTATTGCCAATGAAACATTTACTAAAAGAGGGATCAATAACAACTGTCTGTGGAAACTAGCTAATGCTAACAGCCAGAGACCTTTTGTTGTTGTTATTATTATTATTATTATTTTTATTATTGTTGTTGTTGTTGTTAACATTATTATTTATGTTTACTTTTTGTTTTTGTGTAAAGGACGGTAGATGTCATCATTAAACTTGGATAAAACCATGGTGAACATCAGTAAAAGAAAAAATAAGACGAAGGTCAGTCAACATATAATGAAGACAGTATAGAGGCATGTTGTTTGAGTGCAGTTTAGTCACACAGGCTATTTGCTGAATGCTGCGTTTAGTAAAGATGTGAAGGGTGGGGTGGTAGATTTTTACATTTACAATAGGCAGTACACTACAGATATGTTTGCACTGAATCAAAATGAAATCAAATTCAGGACAGGAAAAAGGAGAAGAATTTAACAACTGGTAAGACATAATAATGCTTTAAAGAGTAAGATTATCCCCCTTGACTTAAAGGACACTGTAAAAACAAGCCAGGTCAGGGGGTCCTGGACATGCCTAAAGCTCAGCTGTGCTGATGTCATCTTAAACCAGGGAACCTGAGGAACAAAACCTATTATTACTTGCTTAGATTTAGTCAGAGGCTTCTACAGCACTTTACCTTAATCAAACACACATTTCCCTCACTGAACGTAGAACAGACAGAATGGCTACAGTCCAGATCTGAAAGAGCATTGCCAGAAAAGAAAGCCAGTGGCTTTTTATGGGCTCAGCTGATGACTGCAGAGGACTTACACCTGGGTGCTTAAAATTTGACTCAGTTTATTTTAGGTTTCTGCAGTTACTTCTGAGCTCCTATAAATGCTGTGGGCAATGTATGAAAATAGCTGTAAGTCCTACACTGTTCACCTCCAATTAAAACCGAAAGTCCTCACTTTGAGCTCATTCCAACTGCAATATGCTGTCCTAGACAGCAAAAATGACAACTGTCAGCAATCCAAATATTTATGGACTAAACAGAAAATGTGTTGTTTTACTGACCTGAAAACAGCATTAAGAACAGCATGGCTGAAACCTTGTCTAAAGAGAAGATGAGTGCATACAGAAAAAAACATAGTATGAATAGTTTTGACATGGCTCCGCTATGATGGGTGAGTTGCAATTATACGTCAGAAGAAAAGTATTTCATTCCTACATGCATCAAGATTCTCATTTGAAAGATCCTGAATCAAGACACAAAAATATCAAAGAACACTAACAGTTACTAAATGGTGAAACAAAGATTTATGGCTACACAGTAAATATGTTTGCTATATTGCTACTCCCAAACGTCCTGTCCACTTACAGTTGAACAGGGTAGAAAGGAGATTTTATTGGCAAAGGCAAACTCAAAGTTTCATGTGTGTATGTTTTTTTTTTTTTCGAAAGTATCCCACATAAAATTGTTTCTACTTTAAGAGTGAAGCACAAACTTATTTTATTAGTACTCAAAAAGAGGTATAGGCACCCGTCTTACCTAACACTCATTTTACATTGTGTACATACGTTCTTCAGATTATAGATTAAATCTAATAGATTTCGAGTAGCAGTGATCTCTCATTACCAACAGATGAATATTTTAAAGTCACCTTTACGATGGGAGATTATGTTTTAAAAACCATCAAGTGTTATCACTAGGTTATAATTGCTTATCCATATTTAAGAATACAGGAAAAGCTTTGCACTAACCTGAAAGCCGACAGAAATGCCTGGCTTCGGTTTAGATGAGCTTCTTTTACAGTCTTCACATTGAGGAAAGAAAAAGTACCAAGAAGCTATTTAAATTTTGTCACATGAATTTGCATGAATGTTGTGGTGCACTGGCGTTTGTTTGAATAATTGTATGCAGTAGAACTACACAAAATGACAAATGTTTCTTGTTTCTAATGAGGGAGATTATCTTAACTGACTTTCTTTCTTTTTTCCAGCTGTCAGGAAACTGTGAATAATAAAGTTCCAGCCTAGTAGAAACAATGACAACAGAGCAGCAGCAATGGCAGAATATACCTGCAAAACCCTTCATACCCTTCACAAGGACCATAAAGGTAATCTTCAAATGGGTCTGGTTGGTTGTGGTTGTTTTCCTATTTACCAGTATCCACTTTAAATCCTACAGCTTGCTCAGGTGTCAGAAGGTAGATGCGGCACTGTTTAAGCTGGAACAGATATTTTCCAAAACAAGCTGACGAAGCGGAAGCCAACTTCAGCTCCCACACCGCCAAGAGGATCGTAGACTTCAACTTGTTAGATTGCTCGACACGTTACATCCCGGATAACGTTTAACAGTGGGTCTTAAGAAAGGAGCAATTCCACGGTTATTAACATCACAACACCAGCAGTAACCTGTAAGCAGCCATGCTGTGTGAATGTATCTTTCTTTTTGATGGTGGAAGCAGATCACCTCAAACTGAGAGTTTCATAGTGAGCAACAACTTTAATTCAGTCTGTCTTATCGTGATTCATTTTACTTTCCTGCCTGCATCTATTTCAAGCCTCTGTGTGATCATTGTGGTGTCTCAACCAACCAATCAGAGCAGAACTCATCATATTATTCACGAGCTCACCGGAAAAGGAAAACCAGTTTTTTTTTTCTGCATCTGAAGATATTTCACCCCAACCATAGGCACATATTGTAGACATCAATGCAGACATCAGTGAACAATTTATAATGCTGGAGAATGGAGACTATGCCATCCTTAATTATATTAATACAAGTTGACTATATATGAAAACTAGAAACTTTTCCTGAGACAAATTGGCATAAAAGAAAGCATGGCCCCAGAGAGGACAGTGAAACCTACATATATTACAATTACAATTAAGTATCTAAATACTTTTAAATACTCTAAATACTCTGATTACTTTTCTTAATCTGTTGAACTCAATCAGTTCAGTTCAGCTGTCCCGATAGGCCATCAACAAGGACATCCAGAATTCTGTCATCAGTTGTCCTTTAATTACATGTATGTCCTAGTCTTTTAATATCTGCCTGGAGATCCTGTTTCCAGGTGTTCATTGGCTCTCTTCCTCTTTCCTTGAGGCTTCCGTGTCAAAGCTTGTTTAATCTCTTTCATTTGTTAGTTAAATTTTTGTTCACGCATCATTAGCGTTAATTTCCATCAGTGGTCACATAAAGGTTATTGTCTCTTTTTAAAGAAATATGTTCATTTTCACTGTGAAGCATGTGTTCAAATACATAGCTAACTTAACGCGCAAATCTAATGCTCAAAGTCAAAAATACACTGCCACAGTGGGCTTAAAGGATGTTTGTGATTCATTCAGGTTCTATTTTTAATGCCGCTTCTGAGGTAACATTAGTCATTTGATCAAATACTCCAGCCCAGTGTAAGCATTACGGCCTTTATTTCCTTAAAAGGGTGCTGTTGCTTTAGAACTTCCCTTTAAGCTGTGCAGCGTTAGGTATGCATTTGTACAGAATGTAAATAGGCAGCAGAAACATGGCCCAGTTATGCTTGAGATATACTTACTGTTGGGCATGTGTTCAGGTAGACAGCTGGATGTGTTGTGAAAGTAACTGTTCACATACTTGCCTCTGTGCTACGCATATTAATGGAGGCTTCCACTAGAGGGCAAACCAGAAAACACTGAGAGTAAAAAACGTCTGGCTTTACAATAATGTAAACCTTGTGTACATGTAGCATGAATTTCTGTGAATGTGCACAATTGACACAATCAGAACCTATTCTGTCAATGAGGAAAACTGTTACATACTCCATACACCACACCATACCATGTCTTTAAGTGAAGCAGCCATGTTAGATGGTCGTTCTCACTCACAGGTGTTGCAACATTTTAGTTAGCTGGTTTGTTCTGGCCTGGATGCTGCGGTACCTCCTGCCTAATGGCAGTAGGGTGAACAGGCCGTGTGCTGGGTGGCTACAGTCCAAGCAGATGTCTTGGATTTTCCTCAGGCAGCGGGACTGGTAGATGTCCTGCAGGTCTGGAAGTTGCTGCTTATGATGGACTCCGCCGTCCTCACCACTCTTTTCAGGGCCTTGCGGTCATAGGCAGTACAGCTGCCGTACCAAACAGTGATGCAGGCCGTGAGGATGCTCTGATGGATCTGTAGAAGTGGGTGAGGATGTCAGGAGGCAGACCAAACTTCCTGAGCCTTCTCAGAAAGAAGAGGTGCTGATGGGCAGATCTCACTACTTGGTTGGTGTGGAGTGCCAAGGTGAGGTCATCGGTGAGGTGCACCCTGAGGAACCTAACACTGCTGACACTCTCCACTTCAGCTCCATTGATGTACAGATGATCCACGATCATCTCCTAGTTTTGCTGATGTTAAAACTGAGGTTGTTGGCGATGACCTCATCTCTGTAGGCAGTCTCGTCTCCATCTGTGATGAGGCCTAGGATGGTGGTGTCTTCAGCAAACTTGAAGATGATGTTGGATGTGTGTCTGGCTACACAGTCGTGTGTAAACAGGGAGTACAAGAGTGGGTCAGTGTGGAAGAGAAGCTGTTTCCTACTCTCACCACCTGGTGTCAACCTGTTAGGAAGTCTAGAACCCAGTTGCACAGATGAGAGTTCAAACCCAAGTCTGTGAGCTTGGGGATGGGTTTAGCCGGGATGATGGTGTTGAATGCTGAACTGTAATCTATGAACAGCATTCTCACATAGGTGTTCTTCCTGTCCAAGTGTGTGAAGGCAAAGTGTACTGTCAGTGCAATAGCATCATCTGTGGATCTGTTGGAGTGGTATGCAAATTGGTGAGGGTCCATGGTGGCTGGAAGCGAGGCACAGATGTGGGTTTTGACCAGCCGCTCGAAGCACTTCATAGCTGTTGATGTCAGCGCAACAGGGCGGTAGTCGTTCAGGCAGGAGATGGCCATTTTCTTGGTAACTGGAACAACTGTGGTTCTCTTGAAGAATGTGGGCATCACTGACAGTCTTAGTGAGAGGTTAAAGGTGTCAGTGAAAACCTCAGCCAGCTGGATGGCACATGGTCTGAGCGCAGACTGTGGATGCCATCAGGACCGGGTGCTTTGTGTGGGTTAACTACCTTAAAGGATCTGACCACCTTAGGCACAGAAATGGATGGGGCGCAGCTCTCCTGATCTACTGGGAGTTTCGTAGTTGGGGTGTTGTTTGCCTCAAAACGAGCATAATGTGCATTTAGCTCATCTGCAAGTGAGGAGGACAACCCCATATCACAGATCCCACCACTTTGTAGTCAGTGATAGCACGGAGACCATTCCACATGCTTCTGAGATCAGACCCACAGTAGTTAGACTCCACTCTGTCCCTATAGTTCCTTTTGGCTAGCCTGATGGTCCTCTGAAGGTCATATCTGGCTTTCTTATAACTCTCCAGATCACCAGTGTTGTAGGCTGTGGTCCGAGCTCTTAGTTGGTCTCGGACCTCAGTATTGATCCAGGGCTTCTGGTTGGGAAATGTTCTGACATTGATCTTTGGAACCATGTCATCAGTGCATTTACTGATGTAGCTTGTGATGGAGTCAGTATGTTCATTGACGTCAGTGCCAGCTGCATCACGAAAACATCTGCCAGTTTGTGGTTTTAAAACAGTCCTGAAGTGTGAAGATGGCCTCCTCACTCCATTGGTAGACTGATCTGAGAACTGGCTTGGCTTGTTTAAGTCTTTGTCTGTATGCAGGCAGGAGAAGAATGAAGGTGTGATCAGCTTTGCCAGAGACAGGGCGGAGGGATTTGTAACTGTCCTTAAGTGCAGTGTAGCAGTGATTAAGAATCTGTTCTCCTCAGGTGGGGAAGTTAATGTGCTGGTAGTGTTTGGGCAGAACCATTTTCAGGTTTGCCCTGTTAAAATCCCCAACCACAATAAAAACAGGCTCTGGGTGAGAGTTCTCCAGCCTGTTGAAGGTCTCATACAGAGCCTTTAATGCACGTGACTTATCTGCCTGAGGTGGGATATAGGCTGTAGTGACCGGCTAATGAACAGTTTTTACCCACAAACCATCAGGTTCCTAAACAAGCTGTGAACCTTTCACCAATACCACCAATACTACTAACACCTCCAACACCTCCAACACCACTGCACTCGGACGCTTTATTAGTATTAATATTTGTAATATATCACCGCTATGGACAACATCTCTGAGTCACTTTAAACAACAGAAATAGATATAAATATACCTATTTATTTTATAGGTCCGCTCGCTCTTAGACTGTCCTTGTCTAATAAATGTACATATCAGAATTTCTACAGATCCCTCCAGTCTTTGTATATTCTGTATTTTGTGTATATTTTGTGTATTTAGTATTTATTTAATATAATTTTTAATCTCTTTATTTTAATGTTTAGTATGTGTAGCCAGGTGGTGAACTATGTACAAATACCTAGGGTGTGGCTGTACCTTTAAGAGTCTCTGTCTAACCTGCTGGCGCGCTGCAAGAGGAAAGGGTGGGGCTTGGAGCAGGGACAGATAAGCAATGCTACAGCTAGCGATTTTTGGGATTCGCCATTGTCAATAAATGTTCGTGCATCCAGAGACATCCTTGTAAAATATAAGAAGCTGTTTTTTCTAATATCACCTGATGACATGAGACTGTTAAACAAGGATATGTAAATTGAGGTGAGCTTAGTAAAAAAATCGTTCTGAGAATGTGTTCTGACGGATATTGTGTACATTGTGTATTTTCTTTTATTTTTTATACCTATTTTGAGTAGAACTGCATCCAGCAATTGGAGTTGTACTCCAAGTTATACTCCTGTGGCATAAGTGTTACTTTTGAGGCTAATTGTAAGCAGCCAGTGACTTATTGCTGCTCTTTATTTTCATTGCTGATCATTTAACATACATTTTCTGTATCTCATAAAATCCCTAGAAAGGGATCTATCGGAATAAAATACCCGAAAAAGTATTTTGTCATTTGGTGTGCGTCTATTTCCCCGGTGATATATGTATATAGTGTTGTCCTGCTGTAGAATGTCTACGTGAGTCTCACCACAAGCATTTCAATGCATAAATGTCCTGCATATGACAAATAAACCTGAAACTTGAACTTGAACATTGGGCTATTGTAAGGGTAGACAAAATTTGTGAAATTAAGACACAGCTAACCCAAAAATCCAGAGGAAGATGATGGGAAATGAAGATGAAATGGGCAACTTCACAGGAAATGAGGGCAATTCTGTGGCACAATGTGTCTCACACCTACCATCCAATATGAAACACTCAAGCTGAATCCAAGACAGCAGTCAAGATGATACATTCAGGGCACAAAGTGGAGAGTAAGCTAAACAGCCTGCACATTTTGGTATCAGGAGTGGGGTCTGGCAGTTAAACTACAGTAGTGGTGAAGATTGGTTTTCCAGAAACTGAGGACAGATGCTTGCTGAGAATTTGCGGACATGTGAGGAGGCAGTTTGTGTATTTCAGCTGCAAGCCAGATTTCTTGTAGGGCTTTGGCAGTCATCCTAGGTGATATCTTCACATCTAAATCTTCTAGCTTATGGCTAAAATCCTGTTTTCAGTGATATGTCATTCAAACCTATTACTGAAAGATTATGGTTGTTTAAGGAAGAAATGAAATACTGGACTGTAGTATTAACACAACGTTTAACAGATTCAGTGATGAGAGTAATGCTCTAGATGCAGCAGCAGGTGGAGCTGAGGTCTCATGAATGATTTACAAAGGCAAATACAGAAAATGAAAGAATGACAGCGATTGTTAATTTTAGTCAGGAGTCAGCATGGTTATATGTGTACGTGTGTACCTAGAAAGTGGCACTTCGAACCATTTAGTGGTGACCTTATTAAGTATGGCAGGTCAGTTGGTGAGTTCAGTGAAGAAACAGTATGCAGTATAGAGGGTCTGTAGACAGTGCAGGAGATGATCAGGTTGATCAGGTTGATTTTGTCATCTCTTTGTTAAGGGATCCTGCCTAAAAAATGTTGGGTTACGCATGGATGGTGAGAAGCAGTGTCCCCCAGCTGCTGTGTAGATTTACCGACTTTATGCAAGCTGACGGTGAAGACACTCATGTGTGTAAAATAAGAAAAACTGTCACAAGGCAGTCCCCAGAAGTAGATCAAATCCTCAGCTCATACTCAGTTCATAGAAGTTCAGTCATCAGAGATTATTAATTTCGCAGGGAGCTTTGGAAGTTTACAAGGGTTAAACCTCAATCCACTTCATTAAAGTTTGTGATGAAGTCATGACCTCATTTTCATTTGTGGATGGCAAACACAGTAACAGCATTGTAACTGAAATAGCAAACGATGAAAAACACACGGCACTCTGCTAATAATGTATCTGACACACGGGCACACAGATGTACTGAAAATAGCTGCAGAGCAAGGGAAGCTTATTGGTGAATTTACACATGCAGCTCATGACCTAATCCAAAAAGAAAACTAAAGAGTGAAAGGTAACAGGCGAGAGGCCAAAATCACAGCCTAAATTTACTGGGTGATTTTCTAAATGGCTGTATCCTTCAAATGCTTAGAAGCACTGCCAAAAAACATACTCCATTCCAGTGTCAACAGCTCAGGGAAACAAACTTCCTCGGTTGCTGTGAGCCAGGCAATGTGAGGGAGTGCTTTAGGCTTAAACAACACTGAAAGTGGTCGTAGGGGGAGGAAATGTCTAGTTGTGGGGCTGATATTTAGAGGTGGGGGGTTAATAGTTTTCTGCATATTAAACACTAGTAGTTAAGAGACAGTATTGTTGAATCTGGGTGGAGAGAATAAAGACATGCTGTCTACAACAGGGTGGTTAAAAATTACAGCTGCCAGCTGGGTCTGATATACCCTACCTAGGTTACTTTAGGTGTTAAAGCAGTGGGCATCATCTTACCTGACTTGCGGTTCTGGTTGTGGCCGCATGTTTCATGCATAATCTAGAGCTACACTAGGTAGTGAGTTAGACACAAACTGGAGGGAGACATAGTCTGCTGTGTGAGGCTGTGAATTGCCTGCTGGCCTTTTGATAATCCCTTTTATAGTGCACTTGCAAGCTCATGTAGTTCTAGTCCGGGTCATAACATAAGTAACAAAATATATATAGCAAAAGTCATGGGATAGTAGTATGTAATTGATTATGAAGTGGTGTTTCCTCAATGGGCAGCTGTATAAATTGTTATCTTGTTAACTATCTCCGTAGGTGTTATCTTGTGAGTGAGGACGAACACTGGACAGTGTGGATTATTAATGCTGGATTATCTACTAGATATTTTGCTGGTGCAGTTCTTGGTAAACTGGAGAGCCTCCACTTATGCTTATTCATAAAGGACTAGGCCTTTCTGTTATATAGACATAAACAGTACTTGTCCATTAGGATTTTGTAAACTTAACCACATGACACAGGGGGTTGATAAATACACTAAGCACATTTCAGCTTTTCATTGAGAAGTGTGTTGGAGACCCATGCTTAAATGAAGATGGTTTGGTGTTTCTTGATAAAAAGAAGAGAACAAAAAAAACTGATAAGATAATTTAACTGACTGATGGAATATAGGTTAAATCTGTTACCAGCTTTTACATGTGTAATTTCTTCAGAATTCCAGTGGAGTATTTAGGACATGCTACTGATGCTACTGGAGTTCACAGTGACCCAAAAGAGAGCTCTGCTTTAAGAAACTGGCCTTGTTTCCCAAACCAAAAGAGAGCTCATGTATTTTCTTGCCATTGTTGAGCATTAACAGCATTTAGTTTAAGGCTACTCCAAGATAGCCAAACCACTGAACTACCTCTGAGTGTGAGACTTATTTGTGAACTTACTGAGCTCATCAGCTTTTATATTTTGCGTTTGCAATCCCCAGCTACAATTTGTCCTCCACACTGCTGCTAGGCACAGCCCTTTGCCAAGATAATGCTGGTAGGATGTGAGTAGTAGCCTCTGCCAGCAGAGGGCTATCCAAGAGTGAGAGCAATAACCCTGCCCACAATGGAAATATTTGGCATTGTATGGAATGTGAAAAAGTACAGCACCAGTCAAGTTTAGACCCGGAGGTTCTCCTTTTTTTTATCTTAACACTTTGTTTTAGCCCAAACGTGAAGACGTCAGATTATAAAACAGCACTCACCTTATACAGAATAGGTTATGCAGTCACCTAAAAAACACGCCTTTCTTAATGTGCAGTGGAGGCTGATATAACACAGCTTTTTATAAGCAATTTTGGATGAATTCTACTGATCTGTCCATTATGAATATTCACAAAACTGAAAAGGTAACTAATGCCTTTAAATTTTTGCCTAATGCCTAAAAACTTTAAATATAATATGGTGATAAATCAAAAGTATATGCTTTAGAATCACAATATTTACTTTTTTATGCATTTCATCAGATGGAACTGGTAAGTGTAAGCCTGTAAGTGTCTAAGATAACCAAAAGCAGTCATTTAGTTGGGTGTGCTAATACTTTTGACTGTATATGGCACTGAGTTCACTGTCCCAACTGATAACAACCCTCTAACACATTCAGATGCCTGGAGAAGTGTTTCTATGCTGTATGCCAGTATCACTCAACACTATCAGGAGGAAGTTTGCTGCCCCAGGCTAGTAGACAGTGCTTGGCATCATTAATAGGGACTGTTATCATGTGCAAATAATTGATGCATCTATCGAGAGAATCACCTGCTGGACTGAGAGCCCAACTTGCAAGAGTTTCACAGGTATGGTGAAAATGATTTTTGACAGGCTCAAACTCCATAATGCTGTCTTGCATAGAATATGGTAACAATTTGCCAGCTGTTTCTGAACATATCATACAGAGAGACCATCATCCGAATGAATGCACTACTGAGCTCAGCAACCCCCAAAAACATGAAAGACCACAATAGACAACAGATTATTCAGTGGAATTATTTCTGTGAGTATGAAAACTCCATTCACAATATCTACATCACATTATGGACATTCCAGTGGCAGGATCATTGTTAAAGTGTACATAAAGAGAGTTTGTCGTAAAATGCAACCCACCGGTAGCACTCAGAAACAGAACGGTCAGATTAGACTTAGTTAGAAAGCATAGTTAGAAACTCAAAACTCAAAGATTCTATTGACAGATAAAACCAACATTAACTTTGGAGTTGGAAAGGAAGGGGTCATGATCCGAAGCCCACAATATCATCTGTCAAAAGCTATAAGATATATATATATATTATAACAAATGTGCTGTTCTGCCCAGCTCTATTAATGTCTGCACTACCTCTCAAGTTTCCAGACTGAGTACAAACCTAGAGTAGATATAAAATAACCTTGTTAAGATTAAACAAATTATACTTCAGATTTAGTTCAATGCTTGTAAATGTCACAGTGATATGTTCAGGCGTTCTTCTCTTTGGCAGTGACATAACATGTTATTGCAACAAACTGTTGCAGAATAGACCTGTTCCAGATACAGTGGGGAAAATAAGTATTTAGTCAGTCACCAATTGTGCAAGTTGTCCCACTTAAAAAGATGAGAGAAGCCTGTAATTGACATCATAGGTAGACCTCAACTATGAGAGACAAAATGTGGAAAAAAATTGAGAAAGTCATTTTGTCTGATTTTTAAAGAATTTATTTTGCAAAAAAGTGGAAAATAAGTATTTTGGTCAATAACAAAAGTGTTATCCTTTGTTGATGACAGAGGTCCAAACGTTTTCTGTAAGTCTTCACAAGGTTGGCACACACTGTTGCTGGTATGTTGGCCCATTGTCCATGCAGATCTTCCTCTAGAGCAGTGATGTTTTTGGGGCTGTCGGCGGGCAACACGGACTTTCAACTCCCTCCTCGATTGAGATCGGGGGAGACTGGCTAGGCCACTCCAGGACTTTGAAATGTTTTTCTTACATGGCAGTGTGCTTGGGATCATTGTCATGCTGAAAGACCCAGCCAGTTTCATCTTCATTGCCCTTGCTGATGGAAGGAGGGGGTTTGCACCCAAAATCTCACAATACAGCCCACCATTCATTCTTTCATGTACACGGACCAGTCGTCCTGGTCCCCTTTGCAAGAGAAAACAGCCCCAAAGCATGATGTTTGCCACCCCCATGCTTCACAGTTGTATGGTGTTCTCTTTGGTTCACTTTCCTCCAAACACGACGAGTTGTGTTTTTACCAATAGTTCTACTTTGGTTTCATCTGACACATATGACATTCTCCCAATACTTCTGGAACATCCAAAAATTCTAAGACTTTCTGCACGTCTTGCAAGATCTGAAATGTGCTGATGGTACTTTGTGTTTGGTCCCAGCTTAATGCAATTCACTAGATCCCCCCTTGTGGTTCTGGGATTTTTCCTTACCGTTCTTGTTCATTTTGACCCCACGGGCATCTTGCGTGATCGAGGGGAGATTAGTAGTGGTCTTGTAGGTCTTTCCATTTTTCTGATTAGCTCCCACAGTAAATTTTCTTTCACACAAGCTGTACTTGCAGATTTCAGTCTTCCCAGCCTGGTGCAGGTCTTACAATGTTCGGTTTTCTGGTCTCCTTGGTCTCTTCCGAAGCTCTTTCGTCTCACCATAGTGGAGTTTGGAGTGTGAGTGTTTGAGGTTGTAGGCAAGTAATACAGTAAATGATTTATGGTGGGGGGGAAAGAGGAGCCTCTTAAAAAAGAAGTTATGTGACAGCCACAAATCTTGCTATTGCAGAATACTTATTTTTCCACCTGTTCAAAAAAAAATTCTTTAAAAATCAGACAAAATCACTTTCTCAATTTTTTTCCACATTTTGTCTCTCATAGTTGAGGTCTACCTATGATGTCAATTACAGGCCTCTCTCATCTTTTTAAGTGGGACAACTTGCACAATTGGTGACTGACTAAATACTTATTTTCCCCACTGTATGTCACTGAGTTCCCTATCTTTATACAGTGTGTAATGCATGTAACCATTCAGACTTTCAGCCATTCAGCAACTGTGCACACATCTAATAGGACCGTAATTAAAAGCTGCATTGTCACTGCATCATTTAAACACACAGTGTGAAATTTCCTGAGGAATGAACCAACAGAAATGACCCTGCTTTGGGAAAAGTTTGGTTTCATTGACTTACATTAAAGTTAAATGAGGTTTGTGCACGGTCCTGTAAAGATGCCCATTTAGAGATTTTTTATTTTTTTATTTTCTGTGGTTCATTTTTACTTTGGACAGCGACAAAATATTGTAATTAAGGTGGAGTTATTGAAAAAATACCCCCTTAAATCAGCAAGGTCATGTTAATTCATGCTCACTATAGATCCATAATAATTTATTTTTGCTAATTGTCCCAAACTTAAGCAATGGTTAAAGTATTCCTTTAATGTGTTTACTAGTTAATGGACTTCAAACGAAGAGTTATGTTCCTTGGCAGTCCTCCATCTATCAGTTTTTCTTCAAGCTGTAACGACACATGGACATCGATGTGTCATTCAGTGTAATCCAGAGCCTACTGTACAGCTTCCTTAACTTTATTTACAATGATAAATTCTATATAGAAATTTGACCAGTGTTGGCAGGTGTTACTTTGACTTTGTAAATATATTTCTATTAATGCATGTGCACATATTAATGGTAACATTAAAATAAATAGCTATAATAAAAACTAAAAAAGGCCCTTTGTGAAGAATGTCCCCACGTCTGTAATTACCAGTAACTCAAAGAGAAAAGTCAGATTGTGCTTCTGATAACACAGACACAGAGTTTCTTTATATTTAATTAAACATTGTTTTAATTTTTAATTAGCATATATCCTACTATATACAGTATATCAACAATGACTAAGGAGAATTTTTCTACAGTACCTTTTGTAGAAACAACTGTGAAGTGGTAGATGTGACAAAGGCGTCATCTGAAATCACTGTTAGTCGTATGACCATCACATATTCTGTGGAAAACCACATAGGCAAATTATATTTACCTTATAGTCCACCGAAGCACTTCAAATACCATTTGGTAAGTAAGAGTTTCCTGTATGTAAAAGTCTAGTGGGGTCCAAAAGTCTGAGACCACTATCCAAAATGCTACTAGAGTAGATCCAGTCCATCTGCGAATAATCATCTGAACATGTTCTCTGAGTGGAAGAGACTGAACTAAATCATACCTTCTTGTTTTTTATTGTTGTCTCTGACCTTTAAACCCTACTGTATTAAAGATTATAAAAAAACATAGTCTGACCTGGAGGGGTGACTTTTTCTGCAGAAGCAAGAAGTTACCCATTAGTTGCCAGTTCATTATAAGAACATAGATTATCATTATTTTTATCACAAATATATATCATATTATATCAGTACAAGGTTTGTGTGTCTCAGAAAAAAGGCCAATGAGTGTAGGTGCAAGGCAGATGGTATATACCATCAAATAAGCGTTAATAATATTTTGAGGTTGTGAAACGATTTTTACTAATATGGTGACTGTATAAAATACATGGCATAATGTGTATCACTAACAAATCTGAATTATTTTATTTGGACTGAGACAAAAAAAACCTTGTTTATAATGTAAGTGAGACATTACAGGGAATAAAAAAAACAATAAATAACATTACACAGTATATTGTCAAAATGGGAAATAATGATTAAAATAAAAAGAAGCTACAACAATAACACACAGACAAAGCAGTCAGAAACAGCAGAGCTTCTTTTAAGATCAGTTTGCTTGTTGTTAAACTTTAGTGGTGCATTATGAAAACTTTTTGCTTAAAATCAGTAATAACATGAAGCGTAGGGCAATCCCTACAAGGGTGGAATCAAAACTGTCGTTTACAGAGAATAGGTTGGAAATATAAGGAGGTAATCGCCCAATCGAGACTTTAAAAATAAATCAAATTTAAGAAGTAAAAAAAAGCTGATAGAGAAGTTGGACAGTGTTGTTGCAGTATAACCAAAATACAATACTCACTGGCACACACTGGTAGAAGTTGTGCAGAACATAATGCATCATTATATTGCGCTAAAAAAAGGAAAAATATATTTAAAAAAAGAAATAATATATTTGCAATAGAGCAAGAATAAGTTTGTAGTAGATCAGAGAAAAAAATCATTCGAAAATTCATGCTGAAAATCACACTGAAATGATACCTTGGTTATTCATCATTATACAGTTCTCAAGACTCTGACGTGAAGGCTCTCCATTACTCCAGTTAATAAAATCAAAAGCTGATCCATCTGTCCACACCCACACGCTCTTCTATAACAAAACAATATATATGACTGGCAAAGAACTTAATGCAATGTGTAATTATATTTCAGCATACAAACCTCTGCAGCATCAGTGGCACCTAACCATGCCACAGAGTCTGATTTGGTTGTATTCCGCACTAGTTCCTGGATGAATGTGTTTTCTGCACTGCTGTGTATAGATGCAAGATGTCCTCCCACGGACACACAGTTTTTCTAAGAGTGATGACAAAAAATAACTTATTCATAATATAATTATAATATAAATATGCTGTATAATTATCTTAGAGGTTACTTGTGTAAATTGCACCTCAGAGTTCTCCCAGCTTTCTGCAGTGAATGTCCTGAAGCATTGAGCTCCAAACTGGGACCAACCATTTTGGCACTCTGCATTAACACGTGGTAAAGAAGTTTTAGAATGGTTCAGGAGACCGCAGGAACATTCCTACATGGTTTTATGTTCAGCGTGTGTTTCCTGAGAAGGATTACATTACCCAAACTATGAATGGATGTTTTCATAACAGCTAAGTCTTAGTTCAAATTATATGCATATCACTGCAATCTGTTTTTATTTTATGGTAGTGTGAAGACTGGGTAGTGGCGACCTCCCCCATGAGTTTATACTTTCTGCCTGATGTTTAAGCTCTGCTCATGGTGCTCATGGGTTATTCTTTCTAAACCCTACGCTATAGTCGTCTCTCGCCTCGTTATAGTGCAGTATGACACAATCTGTATGAAGTAAGATGCTACAGTGCTGGCACTGAAACCTGGGGCAATTTCAATACAATATCTCCTTTATCATATATAAGAACAATAAGCTTATACAACATAAGGAGAGAGGCTGGACAGGGACAGAACCAGAGATGATGAGAACATTACAGGAAACATAAAAAATGTTATATATATATATATATATATATATATATATATATGCACATATTTAAAAATATGTATTTTCTCACATAACCGTACATACAAAGCTTACCTATAACAAAAGTAGCTTATAACTGAGGGGAAAAAGCGGTGAGATGTGTGAGCTGTTATAGCAAAATGATGTGTGGATTAGGCAATCTACACACATAATACCAAATCCCTTGCTGTACATTAAAACTGCTTTAAATGCAGATATAGATGGGCTCCACCACAGTTTAAACACAACACCACTGGTCAAATTCAGTCAACAAAGATGGTGTCACTCTTAAGGATGTTAACTAGATTCAATGTCAGTCAGGCCCAAAGCCTTAAAGGTTCTCAATTAGCCATATTTCACCCAGTTGTACTTTATTTTAATTTGTTAAAATTACTAATATACATCAAACACATGCTCTTTCCTGTATGTAGTATTGTGTACTGCATAATTGCCTAGTTACTTAGAAAAAATCCCAGCAAGATGAGTTCATTTGGATGAGTCTCACAGACAGAAGAGTCCTGAGTCTAAGTAGTTTGGATGGATTTTGCATGTTTTGGTTGATGGTTTTTTAATGTGTGTGTTCAGGTTTACCAGTTTGGCCTACCACCTTTAATGCAGTCAGAATGGCAAATATGTGTAAAACAATATTAAACAGAAATTCTGGTCTTATGTGGGCCATTTATTTGTTACTGTACAAAACAGTGCATTTCATATATGTTATAATGATGACTACATTACTTTAAGAAGTCCTCATAATCTCTAAGTCCTCATTTCTAAAAAGATTTCTATTTGATTGCATGAGATAATCTATATCACGTTAGAGAGCACCACAGGAAAGTGACTGGACAGGGATAGTGATATAAACTGAAAGGAAATCAGTAACAGGGACTGGAACAGAGAAGGTGACTGGGATGATGTAAATCTGTAGATCAGCAATCTGTAGATGCATTATTACATTCTAAACTGAAAATCATTTTTAAGAGCCCGTATTTAGAGACCGTCCTTTTCAGAGACCGTCTTGTGTAGGTAAACTGTCTAAGCTTGCATTGCTAATGCTACCCTGGAAACAGCTACACACTTTTTCATTTCAACACTGGTGCGCTGGCCACACAAACACTACAGGTGATGCCATTCTAGATGCCATGAAAATTTTACACAAGTCTATTTTCTTTGATTTTCTTTTTTTCTATTTTTTAACTGAGAGAAACCCTGTTGTCATTATTAGCATCCCTTGTGCAGTAGTTTTATAGTAGGATATACTTCTTCCATTGTGACATTGTCTAATAACTATAATGAAAATACATTCAACTTACTACCGAGTGTGAGTGGAAGGCTGAGACCTGCAAGAGAAAAAAAAAATTATTACACACTTTTTCATTTTAACACTGGTGCGCTGGCCACACAAACACTACAGGTGATGCCATTCTAGATGCCATGAAAATCTATTAACTATAATGGTCTAATAACTATAATGAAAATACATTCAACTTACTACCGAGTGTGAGTGGAAGGTTGAGTCCTGCAAGAGAAAAAAAAAAATTATTTGACGAGTATGAGGAAGGAAAGGATCTGGTTATGATCCAGAACTGGAGGTGGTGTGATGTCATGAGCATTTATTGCTGCCGGTGGAACTGGTTCTCCTGTATTTACTGATGATATATGATAATGCTATGATTTTGTCACTACAGTTCAGACAGTGGTAGGCTGCAAAGAATTTGCTACCCAATATTTAAAAAATCAATTTAACTTTAAATGGTTAGTTTGTCCGGTTACATCCGAGTCCCTAAATATAAAAGTGTATACGCTGTGTAGATGTATATTTTACTGACCTGAAAGCAGCATGAAGAACAGCATGGCTGAAACTCTACATATACCGAGAAGATGAGTAGATACAGAAAAAAACATTGATTACTTGATTAGTTTTAGTGTGTCTCAGCTCTGATCTGTGAAGCCCTAGAGGCATCAAGAAAAGGTGGCATTTATATTTATACGTGTTCACACATTTATAATCATATACACCACACATGTATACACCTCTAAGTCTTATAAATGATTGCAGTTTCATCACTGCAATCGTAGATTTAGCAAAGTATGCACCCAAGTATTTCCAGTGACACCGCCAAAGGCTGTGAATACTGCAGGGAGGTTTGATAGCCTGTGTTCAAAAAGAAAATCACATTTTTTATTTCTTTGATTATAGAAATTTCTAAAGACTGCAGTGGATTTCTGGCAGATATTTTGCACTTAAATATTAAATGTGCAATAAAATACATTTATTCAGTATTTAATATTGAGGTCTACATACAAGGTATGTGAGAAAAAAAAGCCCAGATGCAGTTTTACACATCCATGTACACCATTATGGTTTGGTACTAGTATAAAATGAAGTGTTTTCTGTTTATGGTGAATTCATGAATAATTTGATGAGCTCTACTCTGATTGGCTTGTTCATAATGAGACTCCATGTTGGTCAAACAGATGCAACATTTAAAACTACTGCTTTAAAAGCAAGTAAGGCTGCTACTTACAGGTGGATGTTGGTTGTTGGGATGCGAGCGAAGAGGGATGCAGGTATGCTGGAGAGGCTTAATGGTGCAGCAGTTACTTTCTGGAGCCTATAAAAACTGCAGCATTTAAGGTGGAACACAACATTTAGTTAAGAAGCTGGCAACTTTCCACTGACAGTTTAATTCTTGAAAAGGATATGGAAGTGCCGACATTGCCTTCTCGGCCTGGAAGGGAGATTTTAACTGAGAAATCAACAGAGCTGTTGACGTGGTATGTAACCTTCTGGGGCATTAATGTTATCAGAACTGCCTAATTTGATTAGATAAAATTTTGGAATTGACCAATTCCATCACCCTCTTTTACGAACGTGGGGTTTATTATTTATAGGAGCAATAGTGTTAGAAGTTCTTGGTATATCAGTTCTGAACTGTCGGTGTCACAGTGATGGGAGATTCAGAAAGCAGAAAACATCTTACACGCTAGGTTGCTACTTAAATTCAAGATTCAAGAAAAATCCTTATACTTACCTGCAAGCTAAAAGAAATATGGATGCATCACCTTCACACCTCCATCTACCTGGCTTTTATTCAGATGGGCTTCTTGTATCGTCTCCAATAAGAAGAAGAAAAACAGTCAGAAGTACCAAGAAGCTGTTTAAATACTGTTTCACAGTAATTTGAATAAATGTTGTGGGTGGTGCACTGAGGTTGTGTTTGAATAATTGTACGCAGTGAAATGCAGAAATACCTGAAGAGTTTTGATACACTGATGAGAGAGATTGTTTTTACTGACTTTCTTTCTGTTCTAGAAAGTAACATAATAATAATAATAATAATAATAATAATGATAATAATGATAATGATAATAATAATAATAATAATAATAATAATAATAATAATAATAATTATTATTATTATTATTATTATTATTATTATTATTATTATTATAAAACAACCTTCATATATTTATATATGTCCTGTACAAAAACCTAAAACAAAAATGTAAACAAAATAACAATAAATGATAACATACACCATATTATACGCCATTATGAGCTGTGGAGTGTAAACTAGGATGGTATGATGGTGTGGTGAACACTGTAGAAGTATTACTTTGTAGAGAGCATTGCTACAGCAGGAGACCAGCAATTCAAGAGATTCAAGAGATTCAAGATTCAAGAGTTTTATTGTCATATGCACAGCATAACAAGCAGTTACATTGTACAATGAAATTCTTACTTTGCAGTTCCTCCATTCCCGACAGTTTTAAAAAATAAATATCAATATAAAAGGAGAGAGAAAAATAATATATATATATGTACACTAAGTAAAGAAAAACACTAAGTAAAGGAAGGGAGAGTACAGTACTGTATGGATGCAAGTACGGTGCATATGCATGTGTAAAGTGCGCTGTGCAAGTACAGAAGTAAACAGTATGGTATAAAGTATAACAGTAGCAGCAGAATGTGTATTGGGCTCATATTAATGAGTACACGTCAGATTCAGAGTTCAGCCAGTTTCAGAGTGGAAGGGGGGTGGAGGTGTTCACAAGCCTGATGGCCTGTGGATAAAAACTGTCTGTCAGCCTGGCTGTTCTGGACTTCACACTCCTGTAGCGTCGGCCCGACGGTAGAAGCGTGAAGAGGCTGTGTTGGGGGTGTGTACTGTCCCTGATGATGCTGTGGGTCCTCCTGATGACCCTGGTCCTGTAGATGTCCTGCAGTGAGGGGAAGGCTGCTCCGGAAATTAACTGTGCAGTCTTGATCACTCGCTGGAGAGCCTTCCTATCCTGAGCGGTGCAGTTTCCGTACCAGACTGTGATGGAGCTGGTAAGGACGCTCTCGATTGTACTTCTGTAGAAGTTGCTGAAGCTAACTAGTAGTGTATATGCTGGCGATCAAAACAACAACAGAAAAAGCTTGATTCTAAACATGATACTGTGTACACATTTGTGAGTGTGTGTTGAGTATATATATATATATAGCTAATTAGCCTAGTTAGACACTTTAGAGTGACATAAAATGACCAGAAAAACCGCAGATGAATCTGATTATAATGATTATCTCTAAAAAGCAGGTGGAAATGAAGTTTGGCTAGTTCATGTTTGGGTTCTTGTTTTTGAATATGGGAAAACATCTTCATAATTTCTTGGTTAAATCTGCAGTTGCATATGTGGCTAGTGTATATTCATGATTATATGAAATATTAAACACATTAAATTGTGATGTTTTTAATCGGGTAAGATTTGTTTCCTGTATCCTGGTTAAATTGTATCAGTGCACCGCTGCCTGCATTGTCCACATGGAAGTTCCTCGCTGCTGTGATGTTACATGAATCATTTCTATAGCCAGAGTATTTACATGAATGAGAATTGCACATTTACATAACCCCAACATTGCATGTCACAGCAGGCATGAAAGAAATGTTTATGGACAATTAATATCATAGCGCTGGAAAGTGTGGGCACGAGAACACGTTGGCTTTAATATTGTGACATTTTGCCTTTTGTAAATGAGCATCTCACATACCAAGGTCACATTTTTTTATCATTTAAAATTCGTAAATGAATTTGTGCCTGTAGAGTGATGCAAAATGACCTACTCTACTCTGTCACAGCCTCATGTTTACATATTTAGACATGTCTTTTTACCACAGCTGGAGCTTTAAATTCAACTTGCACAGCAAAGTGCTAAAGAACTTTCTAGCAATGATGCCTAAGCAGTGATTGGAGTGCTGAGAAAAAAGATTTATGATGATGAGTCTTTAAAGTCATAAACCGAGTCTTGGTTTTACTATTTTTCAGAAAAGCAGTTCCTACATATGGGATGTGGCATCCAATCAGGGTAGATCAAGACAGAGAGTTCTCCTTGTTCCTCAAACCCTACATTCTCTTTCAATACAGACACAACGTGGAAGCCCAAGCACATATCTAAACTCAACAAGTGTATGCTTCACTCTTTTAAAAAGTTGCTTTTATAATAAAACATGAATAAAATAATAAAGACATGCTTCAGTACATACACCAGAAAACTAATTTGGTAAAGTAATGACTGCAGTAAAAGACTTTTAAAAAACAACAACAAAATACAATGTTAGAATAAAGTTATATCTAGAACCGCACTGGAATATTCAGCATCTATCATCTTAGGAACCAGTGTGTGTACAACTCTGTTATTTTGATCTACTGTAAAATGAAATACTAAAGCTGAAAAATTAGGTGTCTGAGTTACAAATCAACATGACAAGATAAAATGAAACCCAAAACTAAGTAATTAAAATGCTATATATATATATATATATATATATATATATATATATATATATATATATATATATATATATATATATACATATATACATATATATAAAGTATATAAAGTGTCTAACTAGGCTAAATAGCTAGCTTGCTAATTTGCTGTTTAGCTTATTGGCTGCGATGAACAGATAACTAAGTAGCTAAAACGCTATATATATAGTTATCTGTTCATCGCAGCCAATAAGCTAAACAGCAAATTAGAAAGCTAGCTAAAATTAGCCTAGTTAGACACTTTAGAGTGGCATAAAGTTATATCTAGAACCGCACTGGAATACTCAGCATCTATCATCGTAGGAACCAGTGTGTGTACAACTCTGTTATTTTGATCTACTGTAAAATGAAATACTACAGCTGAAAAATCAGGGTCTGAGTTACAAATGAGTAACTAAAATGCCTAAAGGCGAGACTGATGTAGAAACTGGATAGATGTAAGCTGCTGCCCCCTCTATAATCCTTCCTAATGTGTGTTAGAATTCCCATAGTTCCCCTGCAGCTGGTAGCAAGAATCAGAAGGTTCTTCATAGTTATGGTGAGCACAGCCTGTCATTGGCCTTCAAGGATGACTTCTTTGGTTTTATCTTAGACTTCTTAAACATGTAAAGCATTAGAATCGTTTTACTGGCTACATGGACAACAGAAAGAAAACAAATGCAGAACACGAAAAGCCTTAATTGCCCAGCCAACCTGTTTCTAGACTGAGCATGACTGAAAAAGAAAATGTAGGGAAAAATATGCAAAGCTCGTTTGACCTCATTGACTTTCTTTTCGTTCCCTGCTGAACCTCAAGGAACCTCTTCTCTGGGTCTGTATACACTTTGCATGCGCTTCCAGTAGACAGAGCCTAACAAGAGTATACAGTGGTGTGAAAAAGTGTTTGCCCCCTTCATGATTTCTTATTTTTTTGTATGTTCGTCTCTTAAATGTTTCGGATCATTTAACAAATTTAAATATTAGTCAAAGACAACACAAGTAAACACAAAATGCAGTTTTGAAATGAAGGTTTTTTTATTATTAAGGGAGAAAAACATCCAAACCTACATTTTTATTATTGTAACAAATAAAGGGGGGTTTTGTTGAAAAACAGCAGATATGGAGTATTCCTCTTCAAACCAGAGCTGAAATGCTTAGCTACTTCTGGTGGTCCAAAGGGTGGTGGTTGTAACTGCAAAGCTTAATTATCACCAGGGTGGTCTTTAGCACTTTAGCTAGGAATATAATTCTATTATATATATATAAATATCATTAACTCTATACAGCTTGTCTGTAAGATGTCTGTAAGATGATGGTTAGCAGCAATGAAGGGAAAGTCTGGATGTCTGTAGCCAATAATGATAATCAATAATCAAAAGACAATAATCAAAGTAGAACTTCTCATAAAGGGTTCAAAATGGTATTGTTCTTTGAAAGAAATATGGCCGGTTTTAATTTGGGCATTTATATTTTTTAAAGAACAGTAACATTTTGCTAAAACCACATGTTGGAACATCTAATTAGATTCACTGACAACAGGTGTGTATTACAGGAGCATCAGGGTTGGGGGAGGGACTGTGCATTATCTGATGATATGTTGTCCCCTATGGTTCTGAGGGTTAATTGGATTGGTTGTGTTCTCTTACAAATGGATTCTTGTAGTGAATTGATTTATTTATTGTATGTGGTTTCACTGTATAATGGCCAACCAAAGGAACTGTATCCCCCAATCCTTCAGTTCATAATCAGCTCACCAGTGTTTGAATGTGAAACTTTATCGAAGATGAAACCGGTTATTTTCCTTTATGGCATTTTCTACTCATCCAAAGAAGAAACAACCCAAGTAATGATCAGTTTATTTACAATGCTCTAACAACGAAGGCTGAAACAAGCTTCAGGAAAATATCAAAGTAAAAAGTTAATGTTACTGTGTTTTTTTGGGCATATAAAAAAGTAAAAAACAAGTAAAAGAGCGATTTTCTGAATGAATGAAAATGTATCTCTTTAATTTTCAGCTATTAACACATTAATTATTCCAATGTACAATCCATATACATTAAAACTGATAACAGCAGATGTAAACTGTTCCACTGGTTGTAATCATGCCTGGTACACGGATCTATAATTATACGCGTCCACACGTACTTTTTATTACTGGAGTAGTTTCTAGTATTTAAACAAACTTGAAAACAAAATAAATACAGACTTTTATAGGATTCACCATGCATCAGTCATCAAGTTAGAAAGTTGTCTTACTCAATCTCACCAGCAAGCTAGCTACCTTAGTGAGTAACCTTAAAGAATGTTCATTCCCTCTAACCTCAGAGAAGCTTTCATGTTTTATATGGTGTTCATGGCGAAGCCCAGCCTACTCTTGCTTGGCTATACTCTGGCTAAACACAATGTGACGGCTGTTGAAGGTTTTGGCTTAACCATCATGCACTGCAGCAGAGATCTACATGGGAATGAACAGGATACAGTGAGGCCGAGTTACAAGTGGACATGAAGAAGCCTGCAACTTTCCCTTTATGACAGTTGATTTAAATCTAAAAACATCTTCTTATTTAATAAGTTATGAAATGTAATCACAAAATACATTTATACAGGGTTACTTTTCAATGCACCTGTGCCTTAAAAAAGTTTCGGAGAAATCGGCACTGCATTGCCTAACAGCACATTTCATACAAAAGTGGCTTTGTACTGTATTGAGTTGCTTTTGTCTGACAGGCTGCTCAGGGGTCGTGTGGAGTCGATGGAACTGCCATTTCTCATTTTGCTCTGGCACTGACGAAGCTCAGCTGCGTAGCCCTCAAAGCTGTCCTCCAGACTAACCCCATCCACACCTGTCCTTTTGTCCAAAGACTGTGAGCCTTGTTGACCTGGTGGGGGAGGACAAGGTGCCCCCTGGTGGTGGTTGGCTGGAGTAAACGTTTCAGCACCACCCTTGGTACCTAAGAGAGAGAAATGTTTAAGCGTGTGGAAAGCAAATTGGCGAAAGTGATGCAAAGTAAAGCAAGTAGGACAACAGGAGTTTGTTAGTGTCAGTTTTTGGCAGTTCAATCAGTGTTTGCTGAACAAAGTCATTCAGAGAGGTCTGATGTGAAGTGGCTCATTGTATTACAACTCTACATTTTCTGGGCTGGAGCCAGGGCTTGGTTTTAAACAACCAGTGAACCTACATGTGTTTTTGGATGTAATTTGGGAAAATGTGACTATATTTCCTCACGATGCCCCACATGTTTCCCTCCACCATAAATACATTCCAGACATCTGGTACCAATCACTACTACTGTGCACGGTTATGACTCGGTATGAGCCATTTCCATTTAAACCCCTCAGAATGACTTCCTTAAAACTGAAATGTTTTTGAAAGGATTGGGGGTGGATTCTCTCTTTTACCATGCAGGCGAGAGAACATATTTGCCTTGATGTGTCTTTTGTGAGTAGGGGTTCCTAAGCCATTCAGCAGCACCCTTCTAAGAGGGTTGGGAGGTGTGCGACTGAAAGGATGCAGCGGCAGGTGTCAGACACAGCAGAGAAGCTTCTTAGACTATTATAAAGAATACAACAAAGAATAAGGTCCTCCATACTCTCCACATCTTTGCAGTCCCTGCTCTAGGAGTCTCCTGTCTTGACTGCAAAAGGGCCAGTATGGCTACAGGTTTTCTTTCCAGACAATCTGCAGCCGACCTGCTTCCAATCATTTAACCAGTTGGATGCGGTCAGTTGTGCCCCTGAAAGAGCTTCTAAATCAACAAGCTATTTATTAAACAGATGATGATATGAACTGTGTGTATTAGATTCCAGAAAACACAGATACATAGGCAGCAATAGAGAGCATTAAGAACAGGAACCATGGTTTTGGTGTAAACTTTCTGCATCCATCTGGAATCCAACAAGAAAATTTGAAAGTTTGTGATTAATGTATGGAAAATTTAGCTTGCATTAAATAAAGCAGTAAGGTTTAAAATACTCTTGTTTCCGGGCTTCCACTATATGCCTATATGCCACTGTATAGGGAGTAGAAAAACTCTCGGCATATGCATTAAAAGCATTGAATTACTCATGCTGCATATCCCATATTCATTTATGTTTATTATGTTGCAATGTATTCCTAAGCTTAAGTGGATCTTGTGTTGCAGGGATGAGGAACTGTAGGACTCATTTTCCTTAAACACCCTTGATTCAACTCAACTGTTCTTTAGGAAAGTTTGGTTGGCATGTTAGAGCAGGAGAAACAGTTCTGCGCTCCAGTTCTATTGCCTGTTTAATATGTACAATGAATATATAACCACATGGGGGCAGCACTGTACCTCCACAATACAATAAGACTTCCTCTGTGGGCTAAACAGTTCAGACATGCTTTCTGAGTCTTATGTGGAAGTACTTCACACAGGCCTTCCAGGATGTGCAAGACCTTTTCATAGCTGAAATTAGTGTATGCAATCCAATGTTGTTTTGTAAATCACATTTCTCAAAAAACACAAACACACTGTTTTCACTAAACAACAAGAAGCTATTTTCTGTAGATACTTTAGAATCACATAGGTATTGATATGATTTCTGGTTGCTGATTTGATGGGACTGTGCTGTATTTTGGTAGTGCCATGGCATTCTTAGCATCTTTCTCAAAACATAGCTGCAGCACCAATGAATCAAAACACAAAGATGACAGAAAGATAAGGAAAGGCTAGAAGAAACTATGGAAGGATCAACAAAGACGGAAAAGGAATTTTAGGAAGAGGGATACTATACATGATCACAGGCAAGTCTAGTGTGATTTCACTTCTAATGTTTATTGGACACATACAAAAATCAACAATGATCTACAGAGCAGGCAGGATGCCTTGCAATTCAACAATGCAGTTTGTGTCAGCTGAACATATAATGGCCACCCAAGACTCTTTAAGTGGGCTTTGTTGTAGTCTAGGAATTTTTAGCTTTTCCTAATCAAGTTTTTTTCAGCTTTGTTGAATTGCAGTTCAGGATTAAGGATGGAAGATGACACAGCTACTAATTAGTCACTAGCCTAATTAAACAAGCATGAAAAAATTATTTTCCATGATTAAAAATTAAAACACAGATTTGCTACACATAAGTAGCATGGAAACACCTGCATAAACGTTGGCAATATCCGCAGCATCTACCTTAAATAGCGTTTTTGAAATACATTTGGCAAAAACCTTGTGTTAACCCTTAAAAGTTGAGAGTTATTTCTTTTACTTTTACTGTCATTATGTTAAATGCCAATATGTATAGATCTCCTCTATTGCTTCATTTTGGACCCTTTTATTTCTTCTTCCACTGAGAAGTGAGAAAGATTTCCTACTGAATGACTTGCTTTTGTTATCACTGACAATAACTGCAGCTTCTAGGGGTTAACAGGCTTTATAATTGTGTAACATTAGTGAAAACATGTTTACAACATTTGTATTATTTACATGGATTTGTTCTTAAAAAGGATCAAACAACATAAACAACATAAAGTGCATGTCAATTGTACCTGACCATGTTAATATAATTGCAGTTTGTAAAGTGTCCATTACTGGCACTGCTAATCATGCACAAACAGTATCCACCATGCACATACACCCAGCACACACACCACAGGGCACACAGCTAGTCATGTGGGAGAAATACCTGAGCTGGGCTGGCTGCGGGCGCAGGGCGGCGGTGGGGTAAAGTTGGCCTCGGGCAAGCTGCCTTCATGTATTGGTAGGGGGATTGGTGCAGGGGGCAGTAGGGTGGAGTTGGGGCTGGTGATATCTCCCTCCCCTACCAGCGTCAGGTCACCCAGTCCTTCCCCGTCCTGCACTTGTGTTGGGTGCGCTGGCCGTAGAATGGGGGAGAGGGGAGGGGCGAAGGTGGCCATCTCTGTTCTGGGTTTGTGCGGGTGTCCGTTGGAGGTGGTTGGTTGGGGTTTGCTGGTGCCGTGGCCAGGTTTTTGGGAGGTGGGAGTGGAGCAGGCAGGTAAGTTGTTAGAGTCATTGTCCAAACGTAGGAAGTCAGGCAACACCAGATCCTCCTTCCTCAGTAAGCCTCTCTGATCATCCGCACGGCTGCTCTGAGCACGGCTTAGCAGTTCAAAGAACTCTGAGAGACACAGACAAAAAATAAGTGAGTGGATATGGTATATTGGAATCAGTAATTATATGACACCAAGATTAACACATCTTACTCTTTTATTTATACACTCTGACCACATAAGGTGATGTTATTGTTATATATCAGTGGATTCTTGGACAATAAAAATATCAACTAACTGTACACAAGAAAAAATGTTTGAAAAAATGATCAAGGATGAAAGGCTGTCAATGTTGCAGGGCGAGTTAGTAATAGAGGGGGAGTCAGTCATGGAGGGCTGTCAGTGTTGGAGGACGAGTCAGTAAAGGTGTGCTGTCAGTGTTGGAAGGTGAGTCAGTGATAGAGGGCAAGTTAACGAAGAAGGGGTGTCAGTGTTGGAGGGTGAGTCAGTGATGAAGGGCGAGTCAGTGATGGAGGGCAAATCAGTGATAGAGGGGCAGCAGTGTTGGAGGGTGAGTCAGTGATGGAGGGCAAGTTAGTGATGGTGGGCTGTCATTGACAGACTTTTATTTGCTGGATGTTTAGTATAACACCCAGGTTTAGTATTCTGGAAAAAAAAACACAAATATGTTCCCATATGGGTTAAATTTAAGGATTGACCTGAAAATCTGGCAGAGTTTATCTTATCTCATTTTGCTCCATTTTCCAAATAATTAAATATCAAATATCAGGTTAAAAGCAATTAAAAACAAACAGAATTTCAATATAATATGCAATCAATATTTTTTTTTTTTACCATAGAATCAATGCAGAATTCTGTTGATTCAGCAGCCATATATGCATATATAAAGCATATACAGATTCAGGGCAGAGGTGTTTCAGATAATCAGCCAATTAAATATGATGGGCTGTAGATTATTTGAAAATTGCCCAACATAAACGTATATATTCAGATTTAGAAGATGAATAAGTTGTCTTGCTATCAAATATAAAAAAGTGACAGAGAAAGAGAATGTGATTGAAGTCATACCTTCAGCTTCATCTAGACGAATCTTATTGCCTTTCCTCTTTTGTGATGTGTCTGTGATGGGGTGCTTATCTCCACTGCCTTTCACAGCTGTACCTGACTTGTGATCCCCCTGATCGTGCAACAACGATAAAGTAAAACAAGTGGCAGGTTACCCTTTAATATCCACGCATTCCATGTGATATTACATACATATGAATCATTCTGAAGTAAATGTGACAGGGAACCTAATGATTATGTATTAAACAAAACATATGGACGTTATATGTATTTTCAAAGATAGAAATGGTTAGACACCTAAATCTTAGCATAGCTTAATCTGAGAGCTTTTACATCAAAAAAATTCTTAACCACATGACCACTTAGTCTTACCGATGTTGATTGACCCCTATTGTTCGTTGATGACACCTGGGTTTTGGAGGGGATCGTCTTAGACTTGTCTGCTTTGAACAGTGAAACAAAGCACAGTTAATGAAACAGCTTTTACTGATGACCTTCACCGTAGTTATGTACCTCCTTATCAGTATAAGACTGATGATGAGAGCTCAATTCCAGGAAGCTGGCTAGAACAGAACAAGGTTACTACTAGGAGTAGGAGTGTGTCTCTTTATATCATTTAGAGGACACACACTCCTAACATACTATATATATATATATACACATATAAACTCTGCTTCTTTACAAAATATATAGTGTCATTTTACTGACTGAAAAAGGGCAAATGCATGTCTTTATATTACAGAGGTTTAGGCTTCGAAAAAACATATTACATATAGATAATCATATTAACTACTTCTCAAAATCATCATTTCAGATGTTTCTGTATTGATGACTACACCTGTAGACGACACTATAATAACTGATGAACAAAGTTATAATAAAATTAATATCCAGAAAGCCTCTTATTAGAGAAGTGGTGATGTGAGGTACTTTTGCAGTCATGATCTCGTAATGAGAACATGTGGAGGAATCCATGGGAATTTCTGAGTTAAATATGGGTGGGAACACAGACTTCATGGTGTGGGAACTAACTGAGTGTGGAATTTCTGAACCACCCAAAGCCCTGTAAAGGAGGAGCTCGTTTACCTTTACAGGGCTTTGGTAGAAAAAGAGAATATCTAGTGAGGAGGAAGTGCCTCTATTTGGCTTCACTCAGGCAAATAGTAGATCCGATAACCAACCAATCAGCACTCTGCTAATGCTCAGAAGCTTTTTGCTGTAGTAAAACAGAAGGACACTGCTCACTTTTAGTAGCTGGTGACAAGTAACCAAAGCTAGAAAAATAGTTTAGCGCCATTCACATCCATTCATTAAGGACTTGCTTGTAGGTGTCCTCTAGCGTTGTGCAATTATATTGTTGATATACAGAGGAGAAATAAGCAGACAGCAAGCCTGTCAGTGGTCCATGGTCGCTAGCATGGTTCAACTATCCCACCAAAAAACTCAAATTAAGCATGCTCATGTGTGCCGCAAGCGATGTCTAAAGTTTGACAAGGTGTCCACTGATTTATCTTAAGGTTGAAACAATAATAAATCAAAATACGAAATAGAATATGTAAAAATGCATTTTGGTGTCAAGCTGATAAGATTTTAAATTAAACTATATAATTTATCACACTACATAAAATAACACAAATGATTACTATAACAAGTGATTTAAACATTTAAACAGTAGCATATGTATAAAACACATGGGGTATATGTATGATCCTGTGTCCCAGCAAGATATGAAAACAAAACTCATGAGCACACATACCTTTGGAAGAGCTTGGATCAGCTCTTTCTAGGACCACTCGCAGGCCGTCTAGGTTTGATATGGGCAGTCCCAGATCCAATGCCTCTGTCTCACCACTCTGAACAACACAGAAATGTTAGCATTTAGCTTTCTTGAGATATGGTGACTTGCTTTAGCACTATTCAAGCCCTAAGACATGGTATATGAAAGGATTTTAATAGAATATACTGTATATATGCAGAATGGTTTCAAAAAAGGAGCTTATATTATTTATATTTTCCATTAAATGCCCAAGACCAGTTATATTGCATGAATATAAGCTAAAACAGAGACGACTTTGAAAATGCACCACAGTGCGTTAAAAGCCTCTATCAGTGCACAGCACCAGACAGCCTAATAGATAACTTCAGTAGGTTTACAACATTACCTTATTATTACTTATCTATGCAACAAGATATGTAAAATATGTAATTTCTGAAGTTGTTGGTTTCAGTGTTTTAATTTTGACATACAAGGCATTAAATATCATAGGAATATGGAAACTTAGCTTTTGTGTATGGATTCTGTAATGTTTATGTGGTGCTAGTACTGTATATAGGCTATAGCCTCTTTTTTTATAGCCTATATTGTATCACTCATTCTGAGTGGTCTATGAGAAAAGGAAAAGCTCTATTTAGAATATTTGACAAAAAAAGAACACATCTGTTTTGTGGACATGCAATGGGCTGTATCTGTAGCCATCACTGTTTGAATTCTGGTCTGCCATTTTTTTTCTAACCTTCATTTTTAAAATGCATAGCAGACTTGCTTTGACCGCTGTTTCACATGTAACGGAAGAAAAAAACAGTGTATTGTAGGGTCCTCCACCATCCACCACACCCTATGACATCAGAATTCACTTCTACAGATCTCTGAGCAGTTCTGCCCTTTGTCCGAAGCCATTTCTGAACCTTTTAATGTGGGGAAAACTGATTCTAGAGCACCACTTTCACATACAGTGTGTAACCACACAGCCCCACCCTTGTTTGGCCACAAATGTGGTGAATACTGCCACAAATGCACGTTGCCATGGTAGAATTACTTACTATTCTGGCCACCAGGTCGCTAAGGCGGAGGCCGTACTTGGCAACCACAGGGCGCAGGACCTCAGCAACGGGTTTGGTGGGCTTGGCTTTCAATCCCACTGATCTGTTAATGGGCACCAGATCCAGTCTGAAAATAGAAGACAGACAAGAAATATTTATAGCACAAGTATACAGTCATGTATTTGTTTGATTCTCTTTCCTATGCCTTATGAAGCTAAGATAATCCAGCGGGAATAAATGTCTCTGGAAAGTGAATGGCTTTTAGTGAAGGTGGAATAAGAGCCTAGGAGCAGACTATAATAACTGGGCTCTATTCTCATGTAATAACATATGCAATTATATGTTACTGTTCTGAAACGTCTCATTGTTGATTTAAAGCTTAAACTGTGTCAAAACAACCCCAATTTGGATCCGGCACCTCCCTGACTAGATTCGGAACCAATTTGAATGGATCAAGCATCTTGTTCAGCTATTAAATGTATTTAATTGATGAACCACGTGTGCATTAGAAGCTGTGTATTCAGTTTTGGGAAACTTACACATATCTGACATACATTTTTAATGCACATTGATTTTGTTGTTCCATTACTTTCCCCACCCCATCACTATTTAAGCTTTGAGAGAAGGAACATGAAAGGATTTGAAAATAGTTTACCTGAATAGCGTGCGCTTCTCCAGTCGAAGGTCTCTGCAACTGAGAGTCATGCTGTCTTGGTCCAACACCAGAGGCTTGAAAGAAAAACAGAAATCATTCAAGATATCATCAATCAGGGGTATAAACCTTCAACCTCACAACTGTTCATTTAGATATTTTAGGAAAATGATTCAATGCATTATGAAATTGCATAATTTGATTTATTTCTATACGATTTAAGTACACTTAAGTGAACTTAGGTAATAGCAATAATCCAAGCTTTACATTCTTAGCACTTATTTTTAAAATGCGCCGTATTCAGGGTTTCCACCCTTTTTGGAGAAACATTTTCTAAGTCCTCTCCCAGACAAATTCCATTTTTGCATAACATGTATTAATAGACCATTGAACCTTACTCATATACTTACACTGTCTGTTGCATTCCAAATGTCAGTAGCTATGACTGGGCACTCAGATTTGGCATTAGCAGCTAAAATATAATATGCTACAATACCTTAGCATCTCAGTGCATTAACTGTTGCCCAGATTCAGATTTATACATTTGTAAATATGAGACTTTTATTTTAGTCAAAACAAGCTCTACATTGTTATGTTATTATTGTTTTATGATGGATGTAACTGCTGTAACACAATCAGTGATAGCTGAAGTGTACCTTCTCTCCTCCAAAGAGGAAGAGGTCGACCGCTGCAAGGTTGATGTGTTGTTTCTGGCAGAGCTCCAGCAGCACTTGTCTGATGGAAGCCCCTTGCCTTAGAGGCACACAGCAGCTGGAGCCGTCTGGAAGCGTTACTGCGCACGACCTGCTCAACCTCTCCCTGTCTCGCTCCCATGTAGAGGTCCTCTGATCACACTGTCACAAACATACACACAGAAAAGACTGCAGCTGAACATCTCTATTTAAATGTGCCTTACAAAGTGCTAAAAAAGTTCAAGGCTTCAGAGGTGATTTGACATAGCATTATTAAAGGAGCAGGTATAACAAAACTGAACTGAGCGTTCTTTGTGTATTGTACATTTGGTGTGTATGTACTTTATATTTTGCACCGGTTTAGGGGCAGCAGCCTTGTCCCAGCATTTAACTAATTTTCACTTTCAGCTGCCAGTTTCAGTTCTGTTAACCACACAAAAAATATCTGGTCCGATTTTGGTCCCTTTCCATTGGCAGTTGGTAAACTGTGACAACACATGGGCAACACATGAGCTACAGCTATAATTATATACTTGGAACTTTCTGTTATTGTTGGAACAAAACTTACATTTCTGCAACGGCAACTTTTCAGGGGAAGCAAAAAGATTAACTTTTGTACCCAATGTAAAGGGAACCTGGCAAACACAAATTCTGTAAGAACTGCAAAACAGGAAAAAAGGTTTGGTTCCAAAGGGTGTTCTTTTTCTGTTTTTATATCTGTAATCTTTAGGGGACATAAGGTGCGTGTCTGTAAAAGTTGTAGTTGTAGTATTCTGTTATCTTTAATTTGGTCACAAAACTATAAGGAATCCAAGACAGGACTGAATTCCGAGTATCACTCAAATGTCCACCACCCACAGCCTCCACCCTAACATGTCCAACCATGTTGGCATTGGTAATGGTATTATTCACATTTGAGAATACAAGTCTTACAAGATACATTTTCATTAAATAGTTAAATAAGTGAACAAAGTAGGCAGAGGCCTCTGAGGTGAGATTCTTACGCTATAAAATAGCCACTTAAGTCATGGTTACTGTGCTGTAGTTACCTCATTCCTCCCTGTAGACGTGTTGAGCTCCTGACTGGCACTGGAGGACAGAGACCCTTGAGATTCCCGCCGCCCATTACTGCCTGTGGAAAAAAAAGCAGCCACACGTCACAATAGAATAGCATAAAAAACATCAGATTCTTTGAAACAGAAAAACAAGTAAAAAAAACACACATTCTCTTATACAGCGTATAAAGTGCACCCTAACCACAGCCTATATTTACTTTTACTCATTAAAAATTCTAAACATATTAGTATCTAGAATTACTTAATTAATACTAAAACTAAACGCTGACATCATGGAACATTAAATGAACTACAGAACACTAAATCAATAAAAGACACCACATAAGTGACTGTCTTTACTTACTGTAATTGAAATCTGTGATTTCTCTTTTCTTTGGTCCTTTACCAAAGCTGCGGTTCCTGTACCAGGAGAAAATTCCATTTTTCCTGTCTGGGTCATCTCTGAGGTCATCACTCGACCTGCCTGTCCTGGACCTGCGAGCATCCTGTAACACAGACAAATCAATAATTCAGCGATTTAATCATACATAATTATAAAAAAGAGAACCTAATAATACCAAACTGCCCAACAAACAAAATATATTTATTACTGCATCTATAATAAAATAATAAATATATCATCATATGTATTATGTAGAATATGTGTAAAGCATAGCTTCCATGACAACATTACCTTTTTTGGTGTGGAGAGAGTGGAGCGATCAGAGTTAAAGCTATGCTTGGAGGGGGCAGGGCTGCAGGGCACCTGGTAGGGGTCAGGGAGAGGACGTCCTTCCACCTCAGCCAGCATACACTCCTGATATAATGAAGACTTTAGGAAGCGAGCGTAGCTGTCAAACTTCATCAGGTTAAAAATCTGCAAAGACAGTAAGCGGAAAGACCAAACTGTTAAAAATAAATAAACAAACAATTAATTAAATAAATAATTACAAATCTTTTTTTATATATAGTTGTATGGAAAAGCGTGAGCACTGCTGATCAAATAACATGTTTTGTTTTTCTAAGTACTCTACAGAGAACACATATATGCACATTTAGCACAATTACTGTTTATTTGCTAAATTTAACATATTGAAAAACCATAAAACATTAAAGTGGCCTTTGGTATGGCTATTTTTTCCAATATATTAAATATAACTAGGGAACTAGAGATTATAACTAGGAATTGCACTAAAATATGCAGAAAATGACATTTATGTTAATCTAGTGTAGTGCTGTAGTTTAGTGTTAGTGTAGAGGACGCAGAGGATGTGCTTACTTACCACTTAACTTTTTATAGAAAATCAACAAGACATGTAATTTGACTGGGAGTGTTCTTTGGTATTTGACTGAACACTTCCCATTTTACTTTAAAGAGGCTACATATGTATTTGCATACTTGTGTGGGTACATGGGAGCTGACCTGTAGCTGTGGCTGTTTGAACATGTCAGGCCGCGGTGCAGTGAGAACATCATCGGCAAGCTGCGCCTGGCTGTCAATGTTCACTGGAGTGGTGGCCTTGCTAGACAGAAAGCTGTTGTAGATTTCTTTGGCCTTCTGAGATAGCTGATGACAACAACAAAACAGAATAATGATCAACATGAGAACACTACTGACATAGAAAAACAAGTCACTATGTTTCTCCTGCAAGTTTTATAGAAGACATTCCATTAGTCTTGGACCACAAGTGACCCGGCATTTCCGTCTTTAGCACCTGAATCTTTCTACTACAGAATTGTCAAATGTCCTGTGCACTGAAACAAGCCCGATGGTCCCCTCCTCTATAATCACGAGGACGTAATATATATATATATATATTTATATTTAATATAATATAATATATATATAATATAAATTGCAGGCTATTTATATATTAAGTCATAACTGAGCCCGTATGAAAAAAAAATACTACAAAACCAATATAGCATATGGGTCTTTTAAATTAAACATAAAATTGTAAGTGGCCATTGTGCTTTACAGGGGACCTATAATGCTTTTCTAGTTGTTTCATCTTCTTTTAGTGTGTTATGTAGTTTTTAGAGCATGTAAACGGGCATGCCAGAGGGTGAAGCTCTCTTTTACAGAAAGCACTTTTTTCAGTTGCCTGAAATGACTCCTTGAAACAACAGCCCTTTCTCTGTTACAAAGTCACATATCTTGTAACACAATACAAACTGCTTGCCTAACAAACAAGTTTGGCATGCTCTCACAAAAACACCATGATGGCTAACCAATCAGAACAGAGCGGATGAGCTGACCTATCAGAGTACACTGGGGTGGGCTTGAAGACACAGGAGCTCTGAGCGTTAAAGTGTTGAGGGTGAATAGAGATGTACAGTATCAGAGAAATTAAATATTGCTTTTTAATAAAACTGACTTTTTACAACTTTTTACAATCAAGTAAGATATGTGCAAAAGTACTGAAAATACACCAGGGCAAATACAAAGTACTGTAGACAATTTGATCAATTAAAACTGCTGGGTGTTCATGCTGGGAGCAACTCCTAGGCCTGTACTCACGAGTTCAACAGCTTTATTGGAAATAAAATCCATTCAGATAACACAGAAATTCAGTTGTGCTTCAAAGAGTCTGGCATGCCAATAACTGCTGACATAACTGACCTGCTTCTTGTCATGTTCAGGAACTTGGCTGAAGATTTCACATGCCTGCCAGAATAAAATGTTCTCTTCACTGAACTCTTTTTTCAGAAACTCCTGCAGAAGTAAATAGAAATATTGTTTTTAAACTTTTTTTCATAACACAGAATACGAGGCGTCTGCTGAATAGTGATTACTAGGCAGAATTTACAGTTGTTGGCACTTACGGAAAAGTAGCGCACACCCACAGGATCCTGGAGCAGGCGCTCAAAGCATACGGCCCACGATGCAACACGACGATCTGAAAGCCGATGGTGGTTCGGGACGCAGGGCAGGCTGCCGTTACTCTCTAAGCTGCTAACACTTCCGCAGTCATGCCGCTCCATACCACCTCGTTCTACTAATGTCAAAGAGAAAATGGGCAAAGCTAAGACCTGAGACCAATTTTTCTACAAGTACTCTAATATGTATATATATATACAGGTGCTGGTCAAAAATTAGAATATCATGAAAAAGTTTATTTATTTCAGTAATTCCATTCCATTCATTCATTACACACAGATTTATATATTTCAAGTGTTTATTTCTTTTAATTTTGATCATTATAACTGACAACTAATAAAAAAACCCAAATTCAGTATCTTAGAAAATTAGAATATTGTGAAAAGGTTCAATATTGAAGACACCTGGTGCCACACTCTAATCAGCTAATTAACTCAACACAACTGCAAAGGCCTTTAAATGGTCTCTCAGTCTAGGCTACGTTCATGTAAGACTGCTGACTTGACAAGTATGTCCAAAAGACGACTGCTGACCTTGCACAGTTGTCAAGAAACAAAAGATTGCTAAAGAGGCTGCCCATTGTGCCCAAGCACATTAATAGAGAGGCGAGGGGAAGGAAAAGATGTGGCAGAAAAAAGTGTACAAGGAATAGGGATAACCACACCCTGGAGAGGAGTGTGGAACCAAACCTATTCAAAAATGTGGGGGAGATTCACAAAGAGTGGACTGCAGCTGGAGTCAGTGCTTCAAGAACCACCACACACAGGCGTATGCAAACATGGGTTTCAGCTGTAGCATTCAGTGCCACAGACTGATCGACTCCATGCCACGCCGCATTTCTGCAGTAATCCAGGCAAAAGGATCCCCAAGTATATAAGTATTGAGTGCTGTACATGCTCATACATTTCTAAAAATCCTTTTTTTTGTATTGGTCTTAAGTGATATTCTAATTTTCTGAGATACTGAATTAGTTGTCAGTTATAATCATAAATTAAAAGAAATAAACACTTGAAGTATATTAATCTGTGTGTAATGAAATAATATATTATACAAGTATATATATATATATATATATATATATATATATATATATATATATATATATATATATATATATATACACAGGTTCCTTATTATTAAAAAAGGAACACAAAAGACTGAAAAAGGTTTGTATAGCATTTTTGTTCTGTAACTCTATACTATATTTGCATTCTGATCTTGACTATTGAAATGGAGTGACAATTAGAAAACAACTAGAGATGGGCAATATGAAGACATTCTATTATTATATTATATCATAAATATTGTCATTGTAAAATCCTTTTTTTCTGAGTATATTGTAGATACGGTCATCACCTAAACATTCACAAGCTGATGATTACTGTATTTGCATATGCCCTAAAACACATACCGGATATTCATTGCTAAATCATACGTCACAAGAACTCACAAGCTTACATACACAAGTCTCTCCACATGGTCATAAGTCTTAGTCACACATGATTAGGATGTGTGTCATTTTCATTCGTCTTCATTGCAGAAGACAGAGATTTGTAGACAAGTCCAGACAGAGCCATTCCCTACTCTCCAACAAAAACATCGTCATCAACTCTTAACAAACGCTAATCAGTTTCTCGTCCATTCAGTCATGATATTATGGCCTGTTTACAACTGCTCAAATGGCTGAGCTCCAAAAGGCCTCAGCTGTAGACCACCAGTCTAAAAGCCTTAAATAAACATCTACAAATGCTGGGTAACACTACAGTGAACAGGCCACAGCAAGCTTCATATAAATTAGGTACCAATAGCTACAATGCCAGACTTAAGAGCAGACACACCCATGTGTTTTAAAATGATAATAGATAATGTATGCTGAAAACAACAAAACTATACCCGCAAAATACTATTAGACAATCCCAAACTATCATTTTAACACACAGCACATAGTGCTAGGTGGTATCATAATTCTAAATATCTATAATACCTCAGTTTTTAGACCAACAGAAATGCTCCAAAATTAGTTACATTAACTAAAAGTCCTTACATTTACTTAAAGTCCTGTAAAGTTAACATTTTACCACTTTTGACAGCAATGATATAATGGTATCAGATGGTAATACGACTGCATATTCAACTTTTTCTCTGTACTGCTACTACTCTGTGCTGACAGAATGTGCTACAAACGTTTGTTCCATTTAGGGAGCCTTACACTGTAAATGCTATCCAGACTTAAACCACATAACCAAGAAGGAAACTTACTATGTATATACATTTATATGTATTTCTCACTGTTCCTTCAGAGCAATCCAACCTAAACTCATTGTTGTTGAGTTGCACTATTTTGTATATCTGTATATCACTATCCACAATATATCACTAAGCAATGACAATGTACCCACAAAATGCTGGGGCAGCTGCTTAGTCTGTCTTATTTTCAATTCTTGGAGCTTACTGAATTAAATAATAACGATTACAGATATACAGAATAGAGAAGGGTGATATGGCAACATATAACATTATGATACGTCAAGACATTTTTCCGACACATTTAGCTGACTCTTTTATCCAGAACAGCTTACAAGGTTATTCGTTTTTTTACAGGTAGGCCAGTGCAGTGTTAAGAGTCTTGCCCAAAGTCTCTTTTTGTTGTTATTCAGCATTTGCTTCCTAGACTGTGATTCAAACCCCCGTCTCCCACATGGAGTAGTAGCTCTCTGGTAGATAGTGTCATTAACTACTGAGCCACACCAACCATGTATCATAACCTAGTGGTACTAGATTAAAAAAAAACACTGTCAAAACCTACAACTACAACTACAATGTAGTATTTTTACTTAGTTTTTCACCAAACGGTGCAGCACTTAAATTAAATTAGGTCTAAATATGCCCTGTATATAAGGAAGCATAGAGTAGTTTAGTGTGTTGTGAGAATGATATAAACAATATTGTTATATTGCCCACCCCTACCACAGAGGTAGCTCATGAAGAATCTTTGTCATTATACTAGTGTATGAGATGGTAAAAAGCAAATACTCACCACCATCCGAAGCAGCTGACTGAAAAAGAACAAAGAAAGACATGAATGAGAAACAGTCATCCTGACTCTGTGAGGACAGAGGAGAGGAAAGCACTGGGTGAGAAGAAGACAGAGGGGAGAAATGAGAAATGGCTGGACTGCAGGGAGTAACTTCTGACATCTCCACAACCTTCCTCATCCTGACTGTGTGTGAGAGTGTGTGTGCTGTGTTGGTGGAGAGGGGAGGGTTTTTACAAAGGCCTCCACAGAAAGGCCTGTTAGTGTAGCTGTGGATGGGCCCCGGTGCTTTTACACACAGCTGTTCACACCTCTGCTCTGGGTACCACCCACACACCCATACACACACCACCAAATGACCCGGGACAGGACTATTCACACACACGCACTTGCCCCAGACTGTCTGCACCTCAAACAAAGGGCTTTACCCACGTACTTCAAAAGCAATAAAAACCCTCATGTTTCAGCTGTGCAACTGTTACTGTGGGTGTGCATTTGTGATTTCTGGTAATATAAGAGAAAAAGAGAGAGAGAGAAGAGTAAGACATTATGTCAAATATTTAAAAAAATTTTGGTTTTCATAGTTTTAGTAATAGTTTTTTAATGTAGCACTACTGACTTCCTCTTTTTCTGTTACAGAATCAATATATCAGGTATTGTAAAATGCCTTAAAACATCAGAATATGATATTTTTGCTGTTTCTATTTAGAGTGCTTTAAAACATGCGGACATACAATCGCCAGGAATGGCCAGGAATTTTACATTTTGGGAATTTCTGTAATATTGTAATGATTTGCTGAACGATAAAGGAATGTATTTGGGTACTGGGTATTTGTTTACAGCTTAATAATTTAATTCTGAAGAAATTTTGAACAATAGGTCAGCTCACTTCTTTTTGGCCACTGAGGTTAAGCTTAGTCTAAGTAAATGTTATGTATAATTTTAGATATTCAGTATAGGACCTTACATATGGGACATATGTATGACCTCACGTCCTGACACTGTTTAAAAACAAGAGAGCAAGTGTGTGTGTGTGCTTGTGTGTATTTATGGGTGGTACTACAAACAGGAGAGACAGCACACAAACACTATTTATTCAGTGGGAGGAAGTGGAATGGAGGCATTGCTCAAAGGCTTGGGGTACTGAGAGCACGGACGTAAAGGAGATGGATAACAAGCAGAAAGTATGACGCTAAAGAATAAGGAAGCACAAATAAAGGCTGATGCTTAGAACTGTCGGCCATTAGTGTTGGAACGGCTGACGTAACTTGGTGGTGTCCTACATAGAGTTGCATGTGTGTTGTTTTGCAGTGTGGTTTGGGTACATTGTTTATAAGATTCACATGCCAATCCCACACTCCAATAGCCACAAACTTGAAGTCCCAGTCCTCAGACTGTGCCATTGTGTGTTAGTGTGTCAGTATCAGCTCATCAGCAGTCTGAAAGGGTGCATTCCTACCTCAGCATGCCTCCCATTGCAGACCTGAGATCACTGAGAACATCAAGCATGCTTAGGCAAATCGGCAGGGGTATTCATATGCTAATCAAGGCTTTAACAGGAAAATTAACCAGGATCAGGGTCCTTCATGCGACAAAATGCATACCTGGTATAATTGAATGCATTCCTTTTTGCTAGTGTAAATAGCACCATCAATAGTAATAACAACAATAGCAACTGCATTTTATACTACATTCTTAATGTGATGAAGTATATATAAGCTATTTTACTATGGCTTATGAGAATGCTAATTGGAAAGGAAAGGAACTCTTAATGGCTCAAGGGACAGAACTGTGAAATACAAAATAACCAGAAGAGGAATTTAGAACTGCTCTAAAAATGTGGTCCACACAAAACAGTAAACTGTCTAGAATGTGCATGCAGCCATTCAGTCAGTTAACGAGCTCCACTAAAATGATGTACTCTGGTTAGACAAAACAAAAACTCTTTGGCAATAATTCAGCACTTCATACCAGGGGAAAGAAGGCTTACATACGATTTCAAGAACTCTATACCCAGAGTAAAGTACGAAGGTGAGAGCATCATGGCATCATATAATAGGGCTGCTTCTCCGCAAACAGCACAGGAGTATCCTACATCCTCTTATTAAACATTAATGTATTGATGTATTTGGACATATTACAGGAGAATTCAACCTCACTGGCTAAGAAGCTGAATCTTGGGAGAAGATGGACGTTTCAACAAGACAAATACCCATCCAAACCCACTCAAGAATGGTCAATATAAAATGAAGTGAAGGTGTTTATGGATTTCAAAATCACAAGTCCATCAGAGCCACACTCATGTTCTGCAGAACTGCAGCATTTTGCAAGAAAAAAAAACATCCAAAACTGAGCCACCAAAAAGCAGCTTACCAACTACTGTAGACAGCTCAAATCCGTAATTGCCAACAAAAGCTTTGAAACAGAGCAAAAAGGTTTTAACTGGTGGTCCATGAATACCTTTTTAATGTTTATGACGTCATATTTTTCGTTTAGTGCAAAGTGAAAATACATTCTTGTTATTAAACAACAGAAAGAGTGCCTGAACATTACTCATTTTAAAGATGTAAGGTTCTTTATCCTTTTGGAAGCCAAATTGTGGTTGCCATTTTAGTCATGATTAATGTTTTAACACAGCCCTCACAGCCAACCCTTACACGACACCCATTCTGGCTTGTCTAATTGCATGCATTGCTAACAGAAAAAAGCACAAACTGCTGAACATTCAAACGCTGTAGCACGGAGCAGACAATAAGAAAACAGCTAAGGACTCTTGTATAGCTTGTGTTTTTATCGAAGCCTAGTCCAAGAATGCTCCTAAGGCAAATCCTACAGAAGAGAGAGAGGAACAGACCTCAAAAAACCGCAAGGGCTTCATCGTGTAATTAAGATCTAGCATACAAGTTCGGTCTTTGTATTACTTGTTTCACTCAGAACATGTCCCTACAAAGTCAAAGAACAACAAAACTAAGGTTTGACGTGTAGAATCCGTAGGTACTGCTGAGGTTAACTCTGCCAAGCTCCAGGCGTAAAAGTAGTTTATCTAGCCCTCTGAAGTGCAAGCAACTGCTTCTTTCCCAACCACTGAGGGACCTCCTTGTAAGGCAGGGCATGACAAACTTTGCTCATTCCTCTATTCAAACAGCCCTCATGGTGCTGCCCGAGCCACTCCAGCTCCCCACAGAACCCCCTCCCAGCTCTGAAGTGGACCCTTCTGCGGTTCAGATGGAGGGAGGGAGCAAGACATGAGGCTGGTAATGGGAAACAGAGGGGGAGAAAAAAGGCAGCTACGACATGTTAGTCACTCGCGGAAGAAGCAGATCAGTTAATAAACTGCTGCCACCACCCTGGAATCCTCAAGTGGAACACTGTGGTAACAACTCATTTCAAACCACAGACAGTGCAGCCACCAGTGACACGTGTTTCAGACTTTGGTGATTTAAATATATCTTACAGACCCATTAGGAACTATGTTATTATGCAGGGCATGGGGATTTCAGCAGGAGCAGAATGTGGTCCCGACACTGAATAGCAAGTTTCAAAAGTGGGCCAGTGCTGTAGTTTAAGAGATTCGTAAACATACGCCTGTCTTAGATGGCTCAAGTGAAAATCTTGGATAAAACAGCAAGTTTTGGGTAGTAAGGAAGTCTCAGGTTAGTCTCAGGTTATACAATCCAAAATTTTAAACATTTATAAAAGTCCATGTTAAACATCCATCAATGTTTGAATGAGTTACAAGACATAATTATATTAAGGCATGCTGTAGTTTCAATACAATATAAAAAATGGTCAAAATGGGAAACGGTGGGCTGTACCGTTATACAAAATCTAGTTCTTTGCAATATGGCAACGATACATTTCACTGAGATTTCATTTCAGACTTTACTGGCTCAGATAAATAATAGTTCTCCAGTAGGACTATTTAAATGCCTTCTATGTGTCCTATCAGAGTAAGGTGGAAGGAGAGCAAAGCTTGTGCTATGTACACACCTTATGTTTAAATAATCTAAAAAATCTAAATGAATCCTGACTCAGATTCACTGTGTATGCATGGTCTAATTCTCTTATGGGTAACCTGATTGTCACAGATCTGTCCAAAATATCAATCCTTGTTTTAGTTTGTTGCATTTCCTCCTCAAATTACCGCATGCACAGATAACTGGAGCTGTTTATCTCTACATGAACAAGTTACTCACTCTCACTCATCTTCTAAACCCTGCTCTCCTTCTGGGTTGCAAGGGGTGCTGAAGCCTATCTCACATTGTAAAAAGTGTTTTGTTGGTCCAACCTAAAAATGACTTTAGTTTGTTACAAGCAACTTAATTACATTTATTTAACCTAAAAATGCCTTGCATGAATGAACCTTTTAATCAAAGCAATTATTTGAAAAAAAAAAGTATTTAAAAAATAACTTATTCAATTGCTTGTAACAAATATTTACAGTGCAGAAGGCGAGAACCACAGAAGGCAGGCCACCATAATTTAAGCAATGCTAAGTTTAAGAATCAGACAGAACTTCACAATTGAAAACTTCCAGTTCACGATCTTTTTTTACATATGTTTCAGGCTGCACATGTCTAACTTTCACAATACTTAATGCCATTTATTGAAGCCATGTAGCAAAGGCAAGCAACATCAGCCTTTTGAGTAATGAAAATAAAGTTGACTGAAATTTAATCCAAGGTTATGACCACATAATTTAAACCAAAAAAGAAGAAATTCTTGCAAAGTACAAAGAATAAAATGGAAGATTCTTCCTAGGGCCTACTTTGTACATACCGTGTGCCCACAAGACCAGCATTAACCTAATTAGAAAGCAATCACGAATATAGGTTCCCATGGGGCTTTGAAACCAAAGGCAAATATGGTACATATTAGGATTTTCAGAGCACTATTATTATTCCTGTGCTTACAAAGAAACTCGCTTTAAATTAGTGTACCGGGAAATGCCACAATTTTGCTTTGCCTTTTTTTCAATTGTCCCATGAAAGCCACATGAAAGCACTAGTTCTCCATTGTATGGAATTCAGCTGAAAGTTCTGTCCTGCCCATGTATGAATATTACGCTTGCTCTGAAAGCTATCCGCAGAAGTGCTAACATATTACTGCTGTCTATCTTGGCTGTGCAGAACCTAAGCAACCACATTCCTCATCTCTGATGCCCACACACACAGCTGCTAGACTCTCTTCCTCTTCCTGACTGTTCACACCTTCAGTCGCACCACACCTATTATATTATTAGGTTAGTAATACCAACTATTTATTTTGTTGTGCCTATCAGATGTTTTTGTAGAACTGGACAAGGCCTAGTCTGGGACAATATTGTAGTATTAGTGGGGAATTCTTTTTTTATTCTAGGCATAGACTGGAATGATAACTGGTGCCATTTACTGTACATTTACAGTATTTGGCAAACGCCCATATCTATCTTGCTTGGCAAGGTGTAGTGTGCTTGTCTGGGCAGAGTTCAAAACGTCACTTTGCTTTGTAGTGGGAATCAAATTACCCACTGTGCTATTCCAACTGTTATTGGAGGTACTCCCTTATTTTAAACTTTAAAAATGTTACTTAAGGCCAGACTATGCTCAGTCAACACTGTGCGAACATACAGTCCCTCTGTACAAAGTCAAAATCAGCACTCAAGGGGACAAATCAGAACAGAATCTACCATCATATCATTTCAACAACCACAATATCTAAACATGTGGACAGTGGAATAGTGTGAGCTGCTTTATCCATTGGAGTAATAAGGCAATGATGTATCTTGTATATGTTTGTGTGAGCAATTCAGCAGCTTCATTGTCATTGACAGTTAACTAGTAGAAAATCCGGTGGCAATACAAGAAAGCTTGCCCAAGTTTTGCTGTTATTACAGTCCGCCTTCGCTATAATGCTCATAATCCACTTCTACGACCACATGTTAGGATGCAACAACACACAAAACCACGTTTGCGCAGTCCACAGCGTAGTCCAAAGCAACATCCTTGTGTAAATTATGTTTGTGGCTTTAGGCTGCACTACATTTTGGGGAATCGGAGGCCTCTCTGGTGGAAATGTGTAATTGCATGCAACATCTGGTAGAACGTTTTCTGATCTCAATTGTTCATTGGACCCCTTCCTCAAGCCAATGAGTCTGTTGATTGGAAATGGGTTTAAAGAGCATTCAAAGAGAACTTTAAGAAATTTTAGAGCAAACTTGGTGAAGGACATTTTGTTGGGGCGTCTCAATATATGGTTTCAGAATTGTGATTGCAATACTCACATCACAGCACGTCTAGTGAGACAAAAGAATTACACATGTCAAGCTACAAATTTTTGCTGCTTGATACAAAAGCAAAGCCTGCATGGCTTCTGGACTCTGATTTAAAGCTTCTTAGATACAAAGCGAATAGTAGTCAGCGCTAACCTAGTTTTGTGTTTGGTGCACTGAAACCGATTATAGAGCATTAAAGCTCCAGAAAATATAATTCACACTCACAAGAGTGTTAAAAGTTATTTCTTAGCCTTTTTTATTATTATTTTTTCACCCCCAAATAATTTTACAGTGACTAAAGTTTTCTAAATATTGATGTTGAAGACATTGGGTAAATAATTCCAGAAAAAAATTATATATCGCAGGGAAGAAAAGTCAGTTTTTCCAATTTCATCCAGACCTAACTATAGTCATCTTATTTTCATCAGAATAATGCTGATTTTGCATTTCAGTCCTAAACATCAAGCAGGATCTTCTTTCAGAACCTGGACGTGATGCAAAAACACATGAAGGCAAATGGCAAAACCTGAAAAAAATCCCTGACATCCATCTCGACACCTCTTACTTTTAAAACTTTACTTTTACTAATCTATTTACTTTTAACAATAAGGCTTTACAGGGTGACTTGCAGCCACAAACAGGCATCATATGTTTTTTTATCACGTCTTTTTACACTAATGTTACATCTTTTGGTTTAGTGCAGCTTTAATGAGAGCTGAATGTAGATATGTTCTCACCTTGCAGGCATACTTTTGAATCTGCTGCTAGCTGTCAATGTTAAGATAAGAGTTTACAGGATTCCAGTAGGCCTGTGCTGCCTCTTGAAGCGTTATTTCTTTACATTCACAATCTTCTCAGAGATAATTATGCACACATTAACCACTCCGACACATCTGTATTATGAACACACAGCAACCATTTTGACAGTTGCTGTCAACAAAAGACAAAAAGAAGCCCATACCAAGAGGCAAAGCAGTATATCCACTGGCTGAACTTAAAACAACGCTACAGGAGACAAGCACCAGATCCAAACAAACGTTCCTGGCATGTCTTAGCATGTTTTAGAGTTTCAGCAATACAAGCGGACAAAGGTGGATCGTGTAGACGAGGTGAGGAAGGCTGGTCTTACCCTGCAAAGACCCAACAGTGAAGGCAAAAGAGAATCGTTAAACACTTCTTCTCTCGTCAGGCTGTTTGAAACCCTGCTAAGGCCAAGCAGTGCTCACCAGCACAGCTGCTAGTGAGGCGACTAATGAGTAAAGCAGCTGATATAACAAAGTCAAGCCAGTGAAGGATAAACGAACGAGAAAAAAAATAAAGACCCAAATGGAAAGATTCTGAAGCAGACTCACCGCTTTGTGGTGCTGTGCCCTTCGAAAAGAGAACCTCTTCTTGAGGCTCATCTTTGAGTCGATGGCCTTAGTCAGCAAGGAGCGCGTGTATATGCTGTGCATTTCTCACTGTTTGTGCGTGCACACCTGGAGCTCCTACACCCAGGATGGGACAGGGAGCGCACACATGCACACACACACACACACACACAGGCCATGTCTAAACAAGTTCACTCAGCCCCCAACATACAACACCGCAAGATAGAACAACAGGATGGATTCTCCTGTACTGTAGTCATAGCTACACTGTCACCCACACCTCAAGGGCTTTAGATCATATCGCACCCAGGGAGAAAAACGGCAAACTAATTTCTGCCAAGACAGTCTAATCCATCATTACTTCCCTGTTGGGCTTATTTGGAGATGTGTGTGTGTAACCGTGTATGATGTATAATGGGATAAATTTAGTTCCTTTATGTTTGTGTTAGTGCGGTTCAGTCTGGGTGGGCCTTTCCCAGCAGTAATGCAGAGGTATTAGGAGAGATATTATATTACTGTGTTTTCTTCGTTTTAGAAAATATTCAGATCATGTCCAAGTGTGTGTGGAGATTTTGTGCTAGTTACTGTATTTTCTATCACCATAGTAATAATACGATAAAGTTAACCCTTCATACCTAAGATCTCACTGGTAATACTTTTACAGTTACAATTACAGTACCTGAATGTCCTCTTAACTTAATACAGACTGTCGCTAGACTAGTTTGGATGTGTGTATGTCAACGGGTGGGGAGAGTTATTAATATGCAGACTATACCGATTGCTGATCATTTGTATAAAAAATTTAATCTGTAATCTTATCCAAAGGATTATTATAAGTAATGTAATTTAGTTTGCGTTGAATTATCTGTCATCTATCTGTCATACTGTCACTGTCCAGTAAAAAACATTTATCTACATTTTCCTCTTCATTTTTATGCTTTATTTGAACACATCAGCTGCTGTTTGCAAAAAATCTTATTTCTTTAACTTACATTAAAATAAAATTAGGTTTGTGTCCTTTCCTGTAAAATTGCCATTTTGGAGATTATTTTTTTGTACAGGTATAATTAAATAAAACATGTTTTAAACAAGTTTAGATTAGTAAATTACATTGGTCAGATTATATATTTTTCATGTAAAAATAATCCTGGCATCAGACAACACAATACATTTGTCCCCTGAGATTTTCATTATTTCCGATTAGGCTAATTATAGTACCATAAATTCTTGCTGGGTCCTAGTTAAGAGACTGGCAACAATGCACATTTTCAATGCACAACACAACAATTAACTGTCAATTGTGGCTACAGAATACATGTGATACTGGCAGAAAACAAAAGAAAAAAATACCTGTTCCCGGGTGTCACGAAGAGGACAGTATGGACTGTCTATCCTTCAAAGAGAACTTGAGGTAACGAATGTGGTAACATGCCAAGAACAGTTTCACGTTCACAGGAGCAGGTTTAATTTGAGTTGTTGTGAGCTGTTATGTCGTAGCTGCTGTGATAAGGTAAGATATGATAAGATAAGATAAGATAATCCTTTTTTAGTCCCACAGTGGGGAAATTCAGAGTGTTACAGCAGCAAAGGGATAGCAAGGAACTCAGTACAAAAAATAAAAAAGTCAGTGTTTGTAGCACTGCTTTGTCTTGGTGCTGTTCTTGGTGCACGGATGTTATTTTCATGTATATGATCTATGGCTCATTGTTCTACCTGACAGCTGCAACAGCATCGTCAGCATCCCTCCTTTCTCTTTGCCATGTTTACATTTGTGCACCAGAAAGGACTCTGTCCCCTTATTGGTCAGTGTGAAGGAACACGCTGTAGAAGATGTCCAACAAGGCGGAAATATACAAAAAATTCGGACATGCTACAGCTATCATTGTGGTATCATGAAGCATCCCAGACGTCACACAGACGTTTTTCAATTATGTCATAATCAATGACAAAATTAACAATTAACAAATAAACAGTAAGGGTGTATGTGCCTGTGCAGAAGTTCTCTGTGTCATATTCATACATTTTTGTCATGGAAAATCAACAAAGCATGTCATGGGACCCAGGGCAGCCAAGTTTTGCATACATAGTATGTAGCATAAATATCTGCCTAAACTTTGCACCATGGACATGACTTGCCTTAATAGGTTTTATTTGTTTGCTTGTTTGTTTGCTTGTTTTAAGCAAATTAAAAAACAGTAACATGTCTACAAAAGATCATGCAGTTTTGCTTGAAAGGTATTGGCATATATTTCACATTTAGCTCTGATGTCCGTAGGCCTGTGGGAACTGCTTTAGGAAATGCAGCTCATACAGAACACACAAACCTTTTTGACCTTTATTACAAGCTGCTCAGACACAACAGTCTGGTCGGTTTGGCTGCTGTGATTCATTCTCTGTATATTAAATGCAATAACAGCATTGAAAAATCTTTCAATGCTGAGCAGATTAAAAAGCAGGAACAGCCTCAGCAATAAAGGGGTAATGATGAGCACTCTTGCGTGTATGGTTGTTGTGGGTTTTGTTTTTTATGTGTTTGTGTGCTTGACTGTGAATTCTCTCTAATGGCCGTGAGTGAAAAATAGCCTGTGGATTTACAGTATTGGTTTCCTCTTATTCTCTGAACAGCTCCATCTGGGTGAAAAAAAAATATTGTAGTGACCTCATTCTTCTAGGCGGTAAATGTGCACCACATCAGCTGACTCTTCACTCATACATGTGTTTGTGCATGCAACTTCATCATGCATCCCTGTGGCTTCTGTTTGTGGCTGTGTCTGGTGCGGATTTAGAACTCTTGTACTCCTTTTAGAAGACTTGTACTCCTTTCTGTGCGCTTAAACAGCAGCAGGACGACAACGCAAACAATCATCTCAGAGTCATTTTCAAGGGAGTAAAACAAATCTCTTCCTCTTATCTAAAGCGGACAACAAACTGCCTGAAAATAACATCAGAGACCTCGGAGGAGACTTCCTTTGAGCCCGCTGGAGAGGGAAGGGAGAAACTGATAAGACAAAGGAGCGACAGAGAATGAGGGTGGTGCAACAGCAAGCTCTGTCAGACAACTTAAGTCTCTTTTCACAGCTGAAAAATGCACCTTTCGTTCAGGAGATAAAGAGCTATGCATTATCAATGCAGTCCTAAGTTACTAGGTCTGATATGCATGTAAATTAGAGTCTTTGATGAATTCAGTCCGCATTAATAAAGCTAATGATCCTATGTTTGCATGTTTTGGAATAGTAAAAGTAAGAAGTAGCCACAACGTTTTAAACAGTCTGCAAGCTGGAGAGACTTTAAGTGCATTTCCACTAACATGAAAACTGGAACACTGCAAATTCATGGAAGAGTATAAACATGGTAATTACCCATCAAAACAGCTAAAACTAAAAATCAGTATTGTTGGAAATAGAACATAGAAGTAGCACCTCTATGCCAGGGCTCCTTACTCACAGAGTCGTTCTATAACTGCTGTATACAAAGTAAAATATATGTTAATGTGTGTTGTGAGCTTATAATAAAAATATGGAATGCCTTAATGTCTTAATATAAGCCTCAAAATGGCTATATCTACTAGTGTTATGCTATTAGAAATCCCATGGGGTGTTAGCAAAACAGCATTATCAAAAATGTTGTTTCCTTCATTCTTGACTAATATTTATGGCCCAAACTTAAAGGATAGCTCTAATAGTCATGGTTGACCACTGTAAATTGTGAGGGATTTATTAATAATACTCAGTACTATGAAATGATAATATGAAACAGTCGTATTTGTATACTTTAAATCAAATATTCTTGAAAGAATTAGCTCTTTTACATAAAGTCCATATTTCTAATTCCCTTTCTGGATTGAATATTATTGCGTTCTGTTGGTTCAAAACACGATATCTTATATTGATACCTGCTGGTTGTACAACAGCTAGCTGGGTCCAGATATGCTTTGAAAATGACCTTCATCTTCGTTACCTACAGGCTCCATGTTGCTTTTTGTGGTCGTAAACAGATCACCATACTGATATTCAGCACAGGAAAATGCAAATATACAATAGCATGCTTATGATAAACAGTGCCAATATTTCCAGGTGAAAGATCATATTCAATAAAAAGATCCGTCAGTATACCAGTGATGACAGGCAGTCAGATTCATTGTCAAAGGCAACAGATAACCACGCTTTAAGCTGTGGTTGCAGGTGCAGCACCACTAAACTGGAAGTGGTTCCTCTTATTCTCTAGAAGAGGCAGAGAATTTTAAATGCACGTCAGTCATTTTCCCTTAACAAATCATGTAACCATAGGTGCATGACAAGGCAGACTTCAATGATGTGACTCAAGCCTTTTTGCAGTACTTACAGTGAGCGCTACTAATCAGTAGTGAGTATAATTTACTACCTTAGTTAGTGTTTTAAGTCATTTTCAAGAAGAGGTATTTCTGGCTTGGTGTTAATAACTTATCTATGAGTACAGAAATTATAATGAATATCAGTTATTATTATCATCAGAAAATATTCAGAAGACTGCAAGCCCATCATTGTTACCAAACAGCATATAACTGAGAAAATTAAACTAGTTAGCCACCTGACTTGGTTCAGAGTACAGTATTAAAACAGTACACTTTTTGCTTACATACAAACTGACAACTACCCATGTGATTTGTGTTACTAATATTTCACCACGAAAAGACTATAAGATATAAATCCTGAAGCAGTGAAGATCTAATAGAATCCTACAGTACTGTGCAAAAGGCCGCCCTTACTTTATTCAATTTCCAAGCACTTTTAGCATCAGGTGCTAGAAAAGGTGCACCCCAAAGCCTGAACAACTAAATATAATATAGTTTTTTTCTGTATTTAGTGTCCATTCTTGCCCTTTCCTACAGCTGACAAATCTTACTGGAAGACTTGTTTAAAGTATTTTAGAGAATTATTTTTTCAGTGAAATCTGAATGGACATTATTCCACAACCCAGAGTTTCAGTTTTAGAAGTTGGTTGCTTTTGTGCTTCTCACAATCTAAATAATACCTAACATATTCAGTGGTGTTGCGGTCTCGGATCTGAAGTGGTCAGTCTATTGTGTTAAACATCAGTAGTTTCCTTGTTTGAGTTATAAATGTTCTTCATTTTTGTCCATTTCCTTTTCTCAGTAATAGCTTCTTGACATCTACACATCCTTTCAGACACATAGTGTTGTGTTATCACAGAAGGCTGGACACGTGGATTATTTTTCAGAGCTGAAGCAAGAGGTCCTTGGTGTCCCATTTTCTCTATATATTTAAATCATTTTTTGTACTCTAGTTTTGTTCGATTTGATGTGAGTGGATTATTTTGTGTCCAGTCTCCTCAGAAGTATCTTATGAAAAATTTGAAAAAAATGAAAAACTTGTACTTAATGTTTTGGCTGTTGTGAATAGAAATTAAATAAATTAAGAGTACTAATCCAAAAGATAGCAAGAATACAGACTTTATCAAACAGACTGTATCAGGACTGATACACATTCAATATGTCTCTTAGCCAAATTCAGTAAAGTAAGGTTGATTTTAGATATTTAGTGGACGTTTGCCTTTGCCTTATGATATGACATATTGTAAGTTGTGGTAAAGCAGAGAACATTAAAATCATTATATGTCTTTAAAGTGCCCAATCTTACATTTGATCAAATAAAAAAAAAATCGGCACTGCAGATAATAGCGGACTGTTTAAAAAGTTGTGGCTACTTCTTACTTTTACTATTCCAAAACATGCTAAACCTAAAACTCTTTGTTTTTATTAACAGAACTGAAAGCTCATAAATAATAATAATAATAATGGTGCCTCATTCTACAAAAAAAACCAATTTATTTTTATTTATTTTAATAAACAGATTCATTAAATTGAGCTGTAACTTATGTTTTTTAATGTTTAGATTTAGACTGTATTGTTGCACTGAAAGGTTCACACTGGAATCATACATATATTTATTACTCATTTGCTTTGGTTACAGCACTGCTGTTAGACACAATGAGGTATACAGACGTTAGGAAATTAAATAAAAACAAAAGAGCACTGATATCAGACCGGTACTCGTTATCAGCCAACACAGTTCAGATATCAGAATCAGTTTCAGAGAAAACAAATTGGATCACTGCATGTCTATCTGACTTTTACACAGTACTGGACTTGTACTGGACTTGTAGTATCCCAGCACTACAAACACTATTACCAGACACAACTCTATAGACATCTAAACTCACAATTTCATATCTGAACTAACAAAGCCACCAACAATGCAAAACTAAAGCCAAGTAAAGTAAAGTCTAAAAAGTAAACCTTACTCATTACTCTTGTGCACAGTTAACAACCCACCATTCCTTCCTTCTAGGATGAGTGGCATGCGGGATGAAGGCAGACAGGCCTCATTTAGCCTAGAGGCAGTGCATCAGTCATCATCTGAGCCTCACCACGACCCCACCCAACCACACTTTCAAAAGTTTTCTCTTCCGCCTTTGTACTGATGCAGTGGTCTTTCAAACTGCAACCTGATGCTCGTAATTACACATGACAGAACCCTTTCTTGACAAAAATAGCTCCCTTTGACCATGCATGAGCTGAATCAACTGGTTTCAAACTCACGATGAAGAATATGTGTAAAAATAACATGGCAGGCTGGAGTTTTCTTAAAGTGGAAGATAGAGATTCTCTGGACTACAGCTTCTTCATTACAGTCTTGTTTTTGCCCTTTCATACTTTATTTTGCTTGATTTACTAAATGATTTACTTCTCTACTTTATTCTACATATCTTACTATAATCTGCTTTAATCCTATGTTATAACACCTTTAACTTCTTTAAACTTTCACCAGGTCAGTTGTTGAGGGCTATGTGTCCATTAACCACGTGTCCTTTCCTGGTGGGTCTAGTACAAAAACGGCTAGCACTTTGCGGCTTCTGAAGGAAGCCAAATAGTAGCTCTCCCGGGAAAAAGTCCCTAACAGCTTCCCATTCGTCTTGTGTCAGTGCAGTTCAAAGAGCAAAAACATGCAAATCTGAAGCGATAGCGGCACATCAGCCAGATATCGCAGTGGCATACAGAGAGGAAATTATCATTCCTGTTTTAAAAACTTCCTCTTAAAAAGTACAGAAACAGACTTACTGGACTAAGTTTACAATAAGAAAAAAGATTTTTTGGTGCCATAGTTGTGCTCCTGAACAATGGAACCAGAGAGCAATAGAAGTGAAGACTACCCAGCCAAATGCTGGAACAAGTAGAGAAGGGAAGAAAAAACAGCCATGTCTCATATTGCCATTCCTTATTATCTGAGCCATGTGTATGACTTCAGTAAAGTGTATAACTGTTGTCCATGGTCTTAATTGTTTGCGCTGTATATGGAGTCTACCAACTGCAGAATCCTGCAAGAATACCAGTGGATATTGTGACTCCTTATTAACGGACTATGAGTGTTCTGATACCATAGGCTTTAGAAATCTATACTATATTAAAAGCGTGTTATATTGTAATTTTCTTATTATTTTTCACTGTAGCTCATACAAGAAGATTTAAAATGTTCAGCCGGACGATGAGATACAAGCAGTTGTGCATGATTTGTTGTGCGTGTGTAGACTCTGGACTATCTATACAGAACATAACTCGTAAATTGTAATCAATTGTGTAACTCAAATGTTTGAGTAACTTGTAAACTGTAATCAATTACGTAACTCAACTACGCAAGTAGATGTTTAAGTAACACAGCCAAATTGACTCTCGATTGCTAAGGGTTAAGACCTAGGCAACATTCTCAAGCAATGACGAAGCAATTCAACTGCACACAATACAACTACTCTTCCATCTCATCCACCTACTGTTCTACAGCTCACAAAAGAAAGGCTGTAATCTGGAACTTCCTAACCTTCTTTTTTCACAAAAAATCAAAATAACAGCTGGCCTTCATCAAGGCACTTTTTTCTGACAACTAGTTTAAGGGGCTGCTCACACAGCTTTTGTGGTTTAGAGTTACCAGCCCACAGCCAAATGGAACACACCATGAAGGCCAATCATCCAAAGGGCAAACAGTACTCCTCACCACTAGGTACTGTGTACTGTAGGTACGTTAAACACTCATCAGACTGTCAAATCCAAAGGCGCAACAGCCCAAACACACCACCAAAAGCATTGCTAAACACTTCCTTCAGCGAATGCGAGAGGAGACTGATGTCTAGTCAGATGTGTGAATCATAATGACCATTCAGGAAAAAGGAAAAACAAATGTTGCCAATCTATCTGTCACAATGGCTTTTCACACTAACTGTTGTGAAACGAGAACAGTGTTAATGGAAAATGCAGCATGTTACGTACATAGAGGTAAGCGAGTTTAGTGTCACAGAGCAGCTTCAACTGAACTGTGATACCAACATCTAGGCCTGGATACCTGACTCCATCATTTATATCGTCTAGTTCAGTGCCGCACAAAGTTTAGCCCCGTAGGCCAAAGCTGGCCTATGAGAATGTTTAATTTGGCACACCAGAAGGTTACCTTAACCCCACCCTTCATCTAATAAGAGAATTTATACTATGTATACATGACTTGCATACACATAAATCATAATTCTACTTTAAAATAGTATTCTTTGAGCATTTTTAACATTCTTTTGCATATTGTTTTGTCTTTGTGACCCTCAGACCATCGCAGACAATGCATTTTGGCCCCCATACTTCTAGACAGTGCTGCCATTGGTTTGTTTTTAGGTAGTACTACTACAGTGATGTTGACTATATGTAACACACATCCGTATTTATTTATGTTTTATTATGAAAGCAGTATTTCTATTTTTACTCTTAAGTTCTTTGTACATGGTGTAATAAACTGATGTGGTGTTAAAAATCAGCATTAGACTACTAATCCTAAGCAAGATCACACAAGTCCTTTGAAGCATCAGATCTTTAGATCAAAAGTTCATGGGAAGTGCAAAGTAGATCTGCTCTGTGTATAAGAGAAGTAAAACTAGAAATGTGTAGATTTTATCTGAATGGGATGCACTTAGATAGGAGAGAAAAAAAACGGCACTTACTGTAGGAGAGTGGAGCGTTAAAGGTGGCTCCATGTGAGTCTGTGTTTGTGTGTGTGTGTGTGTGTGTGCGTGTTTCCTCAGCGTTCCCTCAAGCAGCCGGCATAAATAAACATGTCCATTCGCCTACATGCTCCGTGAGTTCACAGGGTGAAGCTGAAGTGATTCTGAATCTAAAAAGTCCTCCAACCCCCCTCTATCCCGTCTCTATAACACTCCCTCCCTTTTTCCATGCTCCCTCCTTTCACTCTCTCGACTTCAGTTTCTCCTCCCACTGTAAGGAAACCTCACTCCCTCAGGTCAGTCAAAAAAAACTCATGTCCAACTTCTGTAGGAGGAAACTGGAGGAATGACTTAGACACAGCATGTAAACACACACTTGTACACTTGAGGGCTGTTGGGTTTAGTTGATTAAACCTAAATTAATTTATTCTAACTTGAAAAATCTCTCATTCCAATTGACATATGATGATGACACACCCTGAAAATTGCCTCTCTGTTAAGTTGTAATCACACTAGACATATGCAGTCTGCATCATCTTCTGAAATGGGTGTGGCAAAGGTTCCTCCATTTAGGTATATTTAGGTGTATTTAGATATATCAGGTAATTACATGCTCTTGAGGCGATAGTGAGAGGATAACTGGCATTACTGCCAACTTTGGGGCTGCGCATAGCCAAAGAGTTAACATTGCAGATAGCATGCTGGCTAACCTGCAGTGAACACACAAAAGCATAGCATACAACGCATTCTGCCTTTTATGTGGCTGTTAGCCACTGCTGTAAGCCAGTGGGAAAGTAATCTTCTAAATCTTTCTTTTAAACAATAGTTAAACTGATATTGTTTAGTGCTGCAAAAGTCATCAGGAAGATAATAAAAGCACCCACTGGGCACGGACGCCCACAATGTGCTGAGTGAACACTCAGAGCAGTGTTGAGCCAAAGTGTAGAATCAAATGGTTGTCAATGGAGTGGACTATATGGATGGTTTAACCGAGGGGTTCCTCATTAACAGAGTGATCCAAGTGCCCTAACTGAGGCTGAGCATTTGTTTAAAGTCAACATTTTAAGATAATTCTATAGTTGTATCACAAAAAAAACTTTCCTTTTCCTCAAAAGGTTTATGTGATAACAACCAGAGTTATGGAAAGGAATCAGTGCTGGTCAAGCACACACATGCCTCATCATCCATTGTGTGTGTTCCATTTTCCAGGCTGTGCAGATATCCTAACTTATCACCCGGATTTGCAAAAGCGTGAGAAAAAGACAAAGTGGTAAGTGATATCAAAAGAGCAACATCTCACGTCTGTGTTCACAGGACTAAATATTCCAGTGTTAAAGGCTGATAATATGGCTTTTTGTCATATATATATGTGCATTTTTTGGGTGTGGAGGTTCTCTGGGTTACTGCCAGGGTGGAAATGTTTATGGGTCAGTTTATAGAACAAGGATTAAGCCATATATATTGGTATAAAGACTATAGTTTTACATGGTAATAAAAGCCCAAAACAGCAAACTCATAGACTTTCCGGACTGCTGCTACAATTACTGTGGTTAATTGGCCTTCATAGGAAGATGAAGGCGACTGGGCAGCAAGAATGCAAGTTATTCTCCACTACAAAGCTCTTTATTTTCCTTTAAGGTGGATTTTCATTTTTATGCGAATTCAGGCATAAAAGTGACCTCATATATACAATACTGTGCAAAACTATAGTCTGCACATATTGTTTAAATCCACCAATGTTGGCAGAAAGTGTGTTATATCACACAAATATTACTTTTTTAAAGTAGTTGAGACTTTGTGAGTTTGTTTGAAGATGTTTAATTCCAGATTGTTCACTGATGCTCCCAGCATCATGATATGGAATTGTTCAATTCCATCAACAGCACCAGTGACATAATAAGACAAAGTAGTGATTAGCCAAAGCAGGGGTTGAATGAAAATATAATATAATTAATGCTGAGTCTGGAAAGGGTAAGCAAACACACATCAACAATATTGGTGTTTTTCTTTTGATCAGTATGTAAGTATAAAATACAAGTATAAAAGTTATATTTAAGTATAAAAGGTAGTAATATAATATCCTATCAAAGTTGCTTTTCCAGTAAAACGATTCAAGATGTGGCAACACACATTTATTCATTTGAGTTGTCGTCTTGGTCGCTTTAGTTTAGCACAAAATTGCAATGTAAATTGGTGAAATAAGCTCAACACTCATTAATTCAGACCTTATCTGGCAATCTAGCAGTTCCTATGCTTACATAAGGCATTTTCCATCCCAGTTTAAGCTACTCTCCTTCAGTCTCGCTCTCATTCTTCTCCAAAGTTTCTGCTGGTGAACACCAGCATGACTGATGTTCTCATAACCACACTTTCCAGCTTGCCTGACCACCAGAAGGGCATTAGGTCCGTGAAACAGCCGTCTCCAATTCCAGAAAAACTCCTACTCCTCTCCAATTTCACACTTGGAGGAGTGACAAAAACTTTCCTGTTTCGAACCTCAAGAATCTGTCCGTTTCATAAAACCTGCTCAGAAATACTTAATAAAAGAGTGACCTAGAAAGAAATAAATAGCAAACCTAGATTTTAAACCCAAAACACACCCAGCTTTTATTAGGCAGTGCTCTACTTTTGCATGCAGCGTATTGTATACCAAACTCAATATAGATCTACTCAGATGTCCTGCTCACAATGGACTTGATCTACAAAAGCACATGCCAAAATGAGTTAGGAAGTCAGTAAGTTAGAAGGCCTGTGACTTACAAAACACATTTGCTAAAAATGTGTGCCTCATACTAAAACAGAGTATTTTGCATCAACACAATTTTGGCAATGATTGTGCTGAAGTAATACTCATGTGGAAATGATGCACCCCTCAGCTAATTTCTATGCCTTTATTTTTTTTTCAGTGTATGGAACACTGAGTGAACCAGCCGCCCCTCCTCCAGCTCTGTGGCTATGACCTATCACCAGAAAAGGCAGACCACAGTCAAAACATGTTCATGTTTTCAATTCCCAGTTCAGACTAGTCTCCTTAAGAGAGGATAAGACGTGCATTAAGGAAAACTTATCTGATTAAGACATGTGGGACACTGAAACAAAGACACTGGTCAGACGAGTATTACAACCCTAATTTTAATGAAGGCTGCTAGCGTGAATTGAACACAGGCAGATTTGAGTGCCCCGTCAGATGAAAATGCCAGTGCTTGCTAGAATAAAATAATCTGACTATAGTCACAGCTCAACAGAACTGAAGGCATAAAGGCAACCAAGGGGGTTTCAACCAAATACAAATATTGCGAACATATGTATCACAATATTGTACATTATTCTTTGCCATATTGCCCACTTCTAGTCCATATATTCTCTATACAGTAGCCCATATATCTAACTATACAAAATGTCATCGCTTTCTACCAGTAAGAGGAAGTTTTGTGGTTAATTTCCTCATCATGCTATTGAAATTAAATGCAGCGAATGCAATTCAGTGCAACTGAATCTTTAAATGAAGTAATAACAACCAATAAAATAAAAGGAGCTTGCCTGACCAAAATATTATTTTTGTTTGTGTTCCTTCTGCTAAACATACCTCAAGATCATCCAGTGAGCGAGCCAGACTGAGCCGTTTGGTGTGAGCTGCTGTTCTTCGAACAGAAGAGCGTCCTCTAGTAAGACCCCAAAATTTAGAACCCTAAGAAAGAAAAGTCCACAATGTAATTGAATTTAGTCACATTTTTAACATGCTTTAGTAATTGCTAGCATAAGGTATTATTCATTTATCATCAGTTTGGTGGGAAAGATACTGTACCTGTTCAATAAAATGTTATTTTTGAAAAGACAAATGTTGGGCAAAAATATCACCTATTAATTCCAGCTTTTAATAGGCATGTGAGCAATGACCCGTTCTACACAAAGACTACAGTAATCACTGACATAAAGAGATTTCAGTCTCAGGTGTTAAGATTTATGTGTCATAAACAAAACGTGACAACTTCCCAACTAATTATAAAAGCGAAAGCCAAGAGACTGACTTTAACCGAAACAAGCAGTTTGAATTTTATCAGTTGCATCCTCTGCACGGAACACATTTAAGTAAGACGTTTCCCCACTTATTTAGGTGCACAGTAACTATTCATTTGCTGTTCAGTTTAGTATATTGAGGGAAAAAAAACTAAATAAGGTGTAAAATGTGCTAAAATGTGATAATATGTTAAAAATTGGTGACAGCAACTGTGCACTTTGTAAAGGACGTGTTAACTTATTTTCACTTAGAGTCTGGAAGAACTGTGTGAGAATATTCTAGCTTGGAATGGATAATTACAGGACACCATTAGGAGCCTCTGTAACTCCATGCAGAGAGCTCTGGCATGTTGCATTAGCAAACATGGCGGCCTGATGCCATACTGAGATACAATACGTCTGTAAATATAGCCCATATCAATCTAAGTTTATCATCATTTATCGCATGTTCCTGGTAACCTCTAATCTTTCTTTCCAATAGCACTGCAATCCAACAGTTCCTTCCGGGCGCAACTATTCTTTTGATGATGAGTGTAACTTTACAGGGAATGGGGAGTTGCTGTAGGCTGAATACTTGATTATATGGAAATGTATTGTTTTTATATTAAAAACAATGATTTGAAAACCGACTACATTTGTAGCTTAATTTGAATATATCTGCTGGAATGGGGAGTGAACGCCACAACTTAACATTTTAACACATTACACATCAAGCAACTGATGAGCCTTATGAGCCTTAAAAGCATGCACTGAGTTTCAGATTTCTACAGTGCAGCTTGATGGCTTCTAAGAAACCTGCAACCTCACAGAGCATAGTTCTGAGGACAGATCAAATTCACACATAATGGCTTATTTACAGGCTCATTTACCTGCACTGCTGGTTTCTACATTTGAGACTTTCTGGGTTTCCAAAAAAGTAAAATTGAGCGCAGATATGGGCTGAACATATGTTTGGAATGGAATGACAGGCAGTAAAGGCCATGATATCACACATACCATGAAACCCTGCAATTTCCTTACCATCTGTAAACTCTGCTCCTTCAGAACAGATGGAAGCCCCAGAGTTAACAGAGTTAATCTTAGCATCATCTCTTAAGACAGAATATGCTTTCTTGGCTAAATGTTGCATTACAAAACATATCACAAATTAGCAAACGACCACAGCAAAGCTTCTTAAAAACCTGAATTCAGGTGGAATGCCTTAAAGCAATATTAGTGTGCATATTTCATTACCATCTGCAAGCTGTAGTAAACAGTAAGATCCAGTTAAAGTTCCTGAACATGGTTAATGCTGGGCTTGATATGATGAGGCCAATTCAATTTCACGACACATAATCAAGCTAATGGACAAACCATGATAGATTAGGACTGACGGGTGAGCAAGCTGAGTTAAACTAAACACAATACTATTTCATTATACCCCTCCAGAACAGCCTGAGATTAGAGGTGAACCGATGGTTGCTAGGTGACTCCCTTAAATCTAAATAAAGCTTAGCCGCTTTCACACTGATCTATCCGGTGTAATCACATTGGGCTCCACTAATCAACACAACAGCTCCATCTGCTGTGCCTCAAACATGCAGCACCATCTGTCCAACTTGTCCAACAGATCATTATAGTAAAGTCCATGATTTAGCGTGCAGCTAAGCCTGCTACATGAATGACCCTCACATTATGTTTACTGATCTGCATAAAGATCTTTCCAGAGAAATAAAGAGAAAGCTACACACATATATGGTCTCCAGATCAGGTTCTGCAGGTCTGAAAGATTAGTGTCTTCCTTCTCTAACACTCATTTGGGTCTTTGTAATTAGCTGATGAGCTGAATCGGGTGGGTTAAATGAAGTAGAATGCTAAACTCTGCATTAGAATACTGGGACTTGATAACCCTGACTTAGAATAAGACCTCACTATCTTATTATTTTGAACTCTGTCTTGCTACTAGTTCATACTGAGGACTTCACCAAGGCCCAAGTTACGAGTGCTTATGAAATCTGAAATATTTAATTAAACATTACAGTTAGGGACGCACAATTACAATCGGCCAAGATGTGAACAAGCTGATTTTTGCATCCACATATATATTTAGAACTACAGGTTATGCTTTGACTGTTCCGACTTATTAAAGCTCAACAAAAAAATTTAATAAATAGAAGGCAGAGTAAAAATACCTGGAAATATCGTGATGTAATATTTTTGTCATTTCACTCACCCCTAAACTCGACCAATTTATTACTTGGATTTTGATCAATCTGTATCACTGTACTATACTGTCACCAGAACAATGTAGTGTAATTATAGCATCTCATGCTAAATGGCCAGTCACCTCTTACTTGCTGTTCTTTATTTAATTGTTTAAATGTAGTTTAATGACTAAAATGTTATTGACTGCATTTAAAATCCCAGTTTGGTCTCTTAAAGAGCAAATATTGTTATTTTGTATTGTGTTTGTGGTTAGCAGAAAGTACTAGAAATGTGCATGTGTGTTTTGTGTGTTCATTTAGTTCACACAGCGAGAGCTTCGTGTTTAAAGGAAAGGTAATAAAAATCGTTTGCCCATAAAAAAATCTGACCAGGTCATAAAAATTCATGATCAGTGCACAGTTATTAAATGTCACAGATGTTACCTTGTTTTCTCCATCTTTGTTCTTGGATCCACTGCTGAAGAGTTTACGAGTCACGTCAAAGTAAGGCCTATGCGGATGTGCAAGGTCACTTGGTGCTTTGTATCTCAGTGTGGGGATTTTTTCCATGGCAGGTGGCAAAGTGCCATTTTTATCCTTGATTCCGCCAAAATCAGTGTCTGCCAGGCTTTCAACGCTATCAGGACGAGGTTTCTGCCAGCGTGCCCGGATGCCAACAGAGGGCCAACGATGACTGCCCCTGTGTTTGGATGTATTTTCTGGCAAATCTGGTTGGTTAACCAAAGGTAGAGGTTGTAAGGGCACACAATTTGAGATCTCTGGTCTGGTGGAAGCAACTGTTTGTGGAGTCACAGGTACAGCAGGACCTGGAAAGGGCTCTGAGAGGAGGCACCTACGTTCTGGCTTTAGAGAAGTTCCATTCCTTTCTTGAGAGCTGTATGCAGGAGGTTTATTCCAAAGCTGTTGGGAAGTGTTTGGAGATGTTAGACTCCACTGGTCAGCAAGGCTTTCCCGATCTTCTGGAGACACGTTTCCAATGCCGCTGTCACCACTACCACTGTTTCTTGCATTTGACTGTCCTTCATCAGAATCCTCGCTATCCATTTTGAGCCTCAGTTTCTCAATATAATCTCCCATGTCCGTGTATAGGACTGACACAAAGTGTAAAATTGAGTATGGAGTTTGAGGGAATTCTAAACAACCCTGGGTGTCAGGGTCAGGAGTGCACGAGAAGCCAAAGTGCTCAGTGATATTTTGGTGTTCTTTGTGGTCATATAGTTCAGGGTCTATAAAAAATACATGGCACAATGTCTTTAGACAAGTGCTTTGCTCTGCTTTGATTCTGGAAGATTTGGTTCCGTCCGTCGACACAAGACAAAAGAACCTGTTATCTTCAGTACAAATTACACAGAGAGCCAGGTTTTCTGCAGGATATGCAGCCAAAACTGCATCTTTGTCATCACAAAGCTGCACACAGTTGCACTTAATCCTCATCATCACAAGGGAGTGTGTTTTTTGCTCAATTCCAATCTGGCTGATGCATTCCCGAATGGCTTGCAATGTGTTTTCTTCGGAGTGTGATGCCACTAGATCCAGTTCCATGGAGCTTATGTATCCTACCACCATGCCAACATTTAGAGCACTGGAGTCAGGTAAAATGTTATTCTGACTCTGAAAATCTGAGAAAACGGAGTCCTTACTCACAACACGAGCTGGTTCCTCCATACCAAGAAACTGTGGACAGCGTTTGGAGCTGCTTTGGTGAGCCCAGTAAGACATGTCTGGTTCTGACATGGGTCTCTGCTTTTTAATTTGAGTATTTGTGGAAGCCTGGCCTGAGATCTCAAAAACAGTATCAAAACTTCCCACTGATTGCATCAATGGCTCACTCACGTCCTTTTCATAGGGCTTACAGGTACTAGAATCCATCTTTCCAGGATTTAGCCAGGTTGCTTTCTGTTTTCTTGGAAAAGCCAGCTCCTCATCACTCGAGCCAAAATCTCCAAATGGCTTGTCACCTGATGTGACAAGTAAACAAAGCGATCGTGAAGATGAGCCAATAAGCTCCACCACAGTTTCATGCAAGGCTTTAGACACATCCGCACCATTCACATTCAAAATGTAGTCACCAGGTCTCAGTCCGACACTATAAGCCGGGCTCCCCTTCATAATTCCACTAAGGACACAGGGTGCCTGCCCAGCCATGGTGAATCCATATCCAGCTTTCCCACGCTCCATCTCCACCTTGCGGACTGTTGGGCTTGGAGGAAGATCTAGAGCTCTCCTAGCAGCTCGGGCCGGCTCCAGAACTCTCATTTTTATGGTATTTCTAAATTACAGCTGTAAGATGACTTGATGGTGCTGGTCAGAGCCAAAAGCAATAAGCATCAGACATAGCGAGCTAAAAACACAGGAGGGAGAAAAAATATTATTAGAGTAATAATAACGTATTAAAAACATAATAAATACACTTTACAGTAACTACTTTGTATTAACTAGGTTATTAATCGAGTAGCCTAACAGGTAGACAGACGTATACACTGAGGACTCTTCACGGCAAACGGTAAATATGAAACGCTAATGCTAATGTACTGTTAAAAAAAAGCTGCGCACGAGCCTTTATTTTGACGTTTCCGACCCTATTTACTTTATTCAAATTAATTAAATGTTGAAATGAATAAAGGCAAAACACAGTTTACACAACTTAAATAAAAATTTAATTTTAAAACAATTACCATTATTTTTTTTAAGCATACGTTTCCGTTGGGGTTCATATCACCGAGTAACCCAGGGTGACTTTCCACCCTGGAGCGGCTGTAAAAGTTACTTTACTAGTGCTGCCACTATTCAAACACTTACCAAAATCCAGCCGAAACAATGTAAAAAGTATTTTTCCAAAACATGCTAAAAAGCCAAATCAACTCACTACAGTAAATGTCCACTTACTTATCTGGCCATAACAGTTGTGTTTCCGAAGTCTCAGCCTGTTCAAATGCGACTCCTCAGGACAACCACTGCCATTCACTATTGTACCGAACACAAAGCGTCATTCAGTCACTATGGCACCGTAACGTTTACAAACTTGTATGAAGGCTCCGGTTGGCCGAAACACCCGTCAATCAAGTCTTGCGTTTAAACGATTACTTGAAGGTAATTGGTGTTTAACAAACCACGTGGTGCCATCCGCTGAAATCAGTTGGCCAAAGGCTCACATGGGCGGGCTTAGAAGACTCTAAGAGCGTTCCGCATGCTGCCTCCCCTTTATTTAAAACTACAGCATGAGACAGATCAACTGATCGACTGTAAACCGCGTGGAGAGGTTTTCTCACTAAACCTATATTCATTTATTTAGTGTTCCAGAATTCTTAGAAACAAAACACGCTTTTTTCTGCTGTAAAATATCTGAAAGATGACCGGATTTGTCATGAAACGCGTACTATTACAAGCACACCAGTTCGCTGTGATGTGTAAGATACAGAACTGCTTTTTCAGATTTAAATGGGCCATTTAAAAGGTCTTCATAAACATCTGAATTATGTTGCAAGTGAGCAATTTTACAGAACAAAAATGCTCTGTCACAGTAAATGACATTAATGGGACGTGATGTCCTATAAAGTAACGGTGGTTAGATAGATAGATAGATAGATAGATAGATAGATAGATAGATAGATAGATAGATAGATAGACAGATAGATAGATAGATAGATAGATAGATAGATAGATAGATAGATAGATAGATAGATAGATAGATAGATAGATAGATAGATAGGACATTTAGATGTACAGGATATACAGTAAAATGTCAGTAATGCAGGTAAATAAACTATGATTTAAACATTAGAGATTCAGCCCTCTTCCCTCTTCTGGCCCCACTGCGAACAGTTTAGGAGCCTAAGGCTCTCGGGACAATGGATCTCCTGAGTCTGTAGAGCTGCTCTGTGACAACAACCTGCCACTGAACATTGTTGAGATGTTGTTTTTGAAGTGGTGCGACCTCTACTGTGTTTCCGTATTCACTGAAGTCTTTGCCAATTGTTGTTAAGCGAACTTGAGCTTTAGAATGTTAGTGAATAAATTAAGCTGGTGATGTTAACTCCCATTCCCCAACCACCCCTCCCTATTTGTAGGCTATAAGCTACACACCTTAGTCCCAGGTGGACTTTGGACATGCCTCGGTCAAAGAGCACCAACGGCTCTTTCCATTCTCACAGCTCGTTCCATCAGTGTGTGTAAGTGTAAAGATTAATTATATGGCCTTGGCTGATTTATTTTTGTAAATCAATATGTTGCATTCCATAAGAATTCATTTTGACATGTAGATGATAGATATTGTAGCATTCCTTTAATCATTTTGAAATAGTCTTTTGTTAAAATCTGGTCGTACACTGGCCATCTTTTTGCAGTCTAACAGCTTTCAACACACCAGAAACAAGCCATTCACACAAAAGAAAAACCTGGTGTGGGCGCTGAAAGCTGAGATGAAGAGAGAATGTGGACAGTCTGGGGGTCTCTGAGGACTGGGCTGGAAAACAGTCTTAGCTTATTGTTTCCGTGTCTGTCAACCTTTAGGTATGGGGCAATTAAGTCTCTTAAGCTTACTGCCACATCAATTATTATCCTCTTAACAGCATTAGTTAATCTTCTTCTCACATGTCACATCCTTTAAAGCAGTATCCGCCTCCTGGTTAAAAGCCAAGTGAAAAACGTAGAAAGTAGTAAATTAAATTTGAACCCTCCTCAACATCTTCTGAAGGTGGTTCTAGATGGAAAGATTTTAAATTCTAAACTGGCTGGGACAAGCTGTGAAAAGAAAACAATGTTGGTATTCAGTCTGATTTGTATAAGAACAGTGAAAAGATGTGTTATCTTTTTTTACCTGTTTTACCTGTGTTTAAATACACATATCACCTAAGGGACAGTTGCACCCAAAAGGAAGTGTCTGATTGCAATGCTATTCAGGAGGAAGATAAAGGTTACCAGGAACAATAAATGATGGTACGTTTAGACTGATATGGGTAATATGTACTGAGCTACACATACAGAAGTAGTGTCTCTCAGTATGGCATTAGCACAACATGCCAGACGTCTCAGTATCATCACCTCATCAACAAAGGTGATCCACTCCCATTCTCACTCTGTGACAATCTGGCACAACACCATTGCAGTCTTTGCCGATGCTGACCTAGTGTCCACAAAGAGGGCATCACTGCTTGCTAAATGTCAGAAATTGTGGCTGTTGGGTCTGTCAGGTACAGTGATAAGGCCCGCCCTTGATAACATCACATGCTCCACTGAGTGTAAAACTTGAATTATTTGCATGTCTCAGATGTCAAACCTGCCCAAGTTTTCATTCAGTCGGTTGATTCCTTCTACACGCAGCTGTTAGTGTGTTTATGTTTATGTTATTAGTGTGTCAAACAGTTTTTATGATGACAACAAAAAGCTGGAACAGGATCACATGTACCTTGCCTTTTCCTAATAATTGTTTCGGGACTAAAGACACAAACCTTTCCAGTTTTGCAGCTCTATTGTACAAGTGCAGCTATGTTCTTGTCTTTGATGTCGATATTTCGAGCTTAATAAGACATACGTTTTCAGGAAAGTAGTAATCACAGTATATACTGAGAAGTGGGCACTATAAGATCTTTGATGTGCATGAAAAGATAACGTTAGTTCTTAATTAAATCATATTTTACTAAAAGGTCTCAGTAATTGTATAAAGTAGAAACATACAATGTTATTTCCCAGTCCATGTAGTGACATCTATAACATAGGCATGACTTTTATAACGCAGTGCTGTCCCAGCGGTAGAAGGTCATGGACATTCATTAGCGATTTTTCACCTTGTCCTTTACACGCAGACATTTCTCAAGGCTCCTAGGTTATATTATGCACTGTAGAGGGTGAAAAAATCCTAATCTAAAGTCCTTACAAATGTAAACTGTTGGATTCTGGCTGATGCATTTTTGTCTCAGGCCAGGGGTGTCCAGTCTTATCCACGTAGGGCCGATGTAGTTGTAGGTTTTCATTCTGGCACAGAAGGAAAGTTATCAGTTATTGAATACAGAAACCAATGGATTACATAATTAGAAACAGGTGTGCTCCAGCTTGTTTGGAAGAAAAAAGCTGCAGCCACTCCAGCCCTTTGGGGATAAGACTGGACAGCCTTGGTCTAGGCCTTTCCTGGATGCCTCTTTTTATAACAAGCATGATTGCATCACCCGTTCAGGATGTTTCCTAGACTTAATATGCTCCTTCTTCCAACTTACTTGGAAATGTTTGGAGTCATCCGTTTCAGAATGAGCTTACATTTACAAAAAACTGACGTAAGGCATGAATCTAGTCTTGGTACTGTTTTCAGTCAGATTTATAAATCACTGCTTTCTGTTCCTATCTGGATTTAACATACTGTCACAACTTTTTTGCATTTAGTTTTAACATTAAACTAGGCTAAGCTGATGTATGTCTGTGAAATATTGGTTATATTTATTCTCAAAATGTCTCTTGTATGTAATACAATAATAATAATAATAGGTACATTGCCTATTACACTGTAAGGAACACTGAATTACACTGTAAGTCATCATCTGAGCATGTTCATCATAATACTTAAACTATTACTTTTCAGAAAATAAAACAAAGTACAACTGTTAATAAACATTTAACTGAAAAAGGGAAGGACTAAGTGCACAAAAACAAAATGTTTACATTTTGTTTTCAAATAATCATAGGACTTCATAGGACTACTGAGTGTTAATGTGATGGAAATAAAGTGTAAAGTTAATGTGAATAGAAAATAATGTCAAAAACAAAAACATCATGCTGCTGGTATGTCTGTATATGTGATGACTGTCATGACAGTCATCACTGTCATCAAATTAAAACTTTTTTTAACCAAACAAAATTTAGTTGTTGCACACAAATGGGTTAAATTAGCTTGTCCTAAGGTATTAATACCCTCCAGGTCCTGGATCAGACAGGCTACTTTCATAAAACCATAACATGAGTCACAAATGACAGCTCTTTGATGCATGTTATGAAAAATAACAGTTTAATAAGATCACAAATGAAAGTTTGTTTTTTTAGCTGCTATAACAATATCTAACCGATGTGTTTAACTGTGGGTGTGTTTTATTATGGTCAACAATCAGGAATGTGCATGCGTGTGTGTGTGACTGGTGGGCCTATAGATGGGTGGGTTTAGCTGCTGTAACTGGGATCATTTTCTCCAGCAGGTTCATCATTCTGTCTTGGAGTTGCAGGCTCTGCACCTGCAGGAAGTTTTGCTGTTGCATGACCCTGCGGACCTCTCGACATGTCTCCTCCACAGCGTGCCTCATCTTGCGCTGCTCCTGCAGCATCGCCTCCATCACACGCAACTTCTTACGGCGCAGAGGCACCGGAGAAATGCGCCGCCTCTTCACTGTCTGAGACCTAAACATACAACATATAGAGGCCTGTGTTTAAAATGCTACCCTCTGATGCTATCCAATTGTGTTGGCTGTCTGTTTAAATACCCCAGCTGTAAAAACAAAAACAATATGGTGTAACTGATATGTTGCTATTATTATTATCATCATCATCGTTATTATTAATTGTAGTAGTATTTAACGCAATTTGATACAATTCTACATCTTATCATTGCTGTCTTAGCTCCATTCTTGACTTTACAACATTCCTGTTGTGGCTAGATCACCACAAGTTCTCTGGAGCTCATTCTTTACAGGGTGAAAATGAATAAACAGTGATGCAGATGTGAAGATTACAGATACTGTACCTGTATAAGTGTTTCCCAAATATGTTTAAACACATTATACAATAGAATTATGTTCATTTAAATTCTTTTAAATCTGCAGACGCAAAATGGATTGTGGAACAACAATGGCTGGGAAGGCATTAGCATTACAGATTCTCTGCATAGGGCAATGGTTGTAAAACAAAAGCGAGTCAGAATTGGTCACAGTGGTGGATAAAGAAACCAGGCATCTGAGGTGTTTATTGCCTCTTAAAGCTACCTCATAGAAATTGTTTTAGAAGGGACTTACCCACTATTTTGCTTTTATTTGCATATAGAAACTTGGAGGACACAAGTTTACTGGTGGCTGAGATAATAAATAAAACGGTTAAACACTAATCATCAAAAACAGTTGCACCCAAAAGGAATCAACAGACAGGAATGAAACTTGGTGGATAGTGCCCTTAACACCAGTCATCATCTCCAAGAACTCCAATGATGTGGTAGACTGTCATGGAGGGACTCAAAAAGGCAGCGGGCCACCTTAAAAAACGACCAATTAATCTGTGTTTGTAGGCACCATAGTCAGCAGCAAGATGAATGGTTTGTAGTCATGTGCCTTGTCCTGGTGTCACTCCACCTCCACCCCTACCACAAAATCGGCATGTGAACATTCAAGCTGCATAGAATGGATTATCACAAGACACCATACTTTTGTATGTGTAGCTCAATAAAAATAGTCCATATCAGTCTAACTGTATCATCATTTATTGTTCCTGGTGATCTTATCTTCTGTCTGAATAGCATAACAATCCGACATATGCCTCTGGGTGCAACTATTCTTTTGAAGATGAGTGTTTTTGTGACAAACATGTAGATGACCCATGGTTCATGTCATCACCATAATAAAGAAATCTAAGCTGGTAAGTACTCTTCAATGCACCATTTCACACCTAACCACTTAGAGTAATTTTGTTTACATCTGAATGACTAGATGAATTGCAGATCTGTTGAGAAACATGATGAATTACTTTTTAATGGAACAGGAAAGAGTGTGTGGTTGATGAACGCAGTAATATTTCCCAGCCACAGAAGATTTCTCAATTAAAGCGGCTGTTGCTTTAATAAATCAGATGTGGCCACGCACCCTGGCAATATGACTGACTTGTGGAAAATCCGCAAGGAATCCGACTTTCTGAGTTTCTAAAACTTCCGAACTACTGAACATTTCCGAAAGGCTGTCCTGAGAAGAAAATAGCACTTTTATAGCATTTCTATTGATCCATTCATCATAATATGGAGGTAAACAGATGTAACCTCTTTAAGGCTATATCCTGGCAGCCAAAGGCTCTAAAATGATGTTGTTGCCAGGGGGCATGGTCACATCTAGTCTAGTCCAAAAATGAAATGCAACTCTCTGACAAACTGAGAGGACTGGTAGGAGTGAGGTTAAGTTGCACAAAAACAAATTAAACTGGTTCTGTCTGCCCATTGATTATTTTAACTAGCCAAAATGTCCGCCTCCTTATTTTAAGCACTTCATTTCCTGCTGAAAGGTTTCTTATAATATTGTACCATCCTGGTACACAGCCATGTGTGACATAAAGCCACATAAAAAAATCCGACATGCACCCATTAATATGAGGGCAATACACATTCTGCTGCTACTGTTATACTTTTTATACCATACTGTTTACTTCTGTACTTGCACAGCGCACTTTACACATGCATATGCACCTTACTTGCATCCATACAGTACTGTACTCTCCCTTCCTTTACTTAGTGTTTTTCTTTACTTAGTGTACATATATATATATATATATATATATATATATATATATATATATATATATATATATATATATATATATATATATATATATATATATATATATATATATTATACTTCTTATTTTTCTCTCTCCTTTTATATTGATATTTATTTTTTAAAACTGTCGGGAATGGGAGGAACTGCAAAGTAAGAATTTCATTGTACAATGTAACTGCTTGTTATGCTGTGCATATGACAATAAAACTCTTGAATCTTGAATCTTGAAAATGGCAGGTTAACAGCATTAATAGTAAAAATGGATGATTACCACAGAAGAACTTTATCTTGTAGATTGTTTATTTGAGGTGGAAAGTTGCTGGACGACTTTGTGCTCTTTTATTTTTGAGTTTGTCTTAAATTCAACAAGATGATATTTGGTATTCAAACCAACAAAATCAAGTAGTTCAATCCATCGTCAGTGACAAAAGTTGGTCAAATTAAACTGCTAATTTAGGACTCCACTTACTACTACAATCTGGGGAAGGCTGTCGCTTGTGCTGACAGAATTTTCCATTGCGGCTGCTTTAAAAGCAATTAAATATCCGGTTTGCAATCATCCATCTACCACAAACACGTAAACGCACCATCCGACAGACTGTAAACTTGTAAACAGTGGGTCATATTACCATAAAGCTGTATATAGGAGCTAAGTGGTTATTGAAAACCTGCCTGCTATCTTGGCCACTTCGAGGGCACTGGTGGTGATCTCTCCACTGGTCTCCACTGTTTCCTAAATGTTCTTCTTTGCTAAGACATAAATTAAAGACAAATTTAAGCTTGTTGTTTAAAACGGTGCCAAACCTGACGTTTTTATAGATGGTTTGCTTTTGTGCAATGAAACGTCTGGGGCTAAATCAGGTCGAAAACTCTAAAGACTCATACACTAGGGCCTTAAGACTCAACTCAGACTACACTGAAAGGAGTTGTGTACACCTATTCTCTGAAGTACTGCACCCTTACCTTGACTCGAAAGAGCTAACAGAGATCTCTGTTCCATCTTCTTCCTCTTTGACTTCTCTTTCCTCTGAGGAGCCGGTGTATTCTGATAGGAAGCCTATCATTGGAGCTGCAGGTTGGGGTAGAGAGGATTCAGGTTGGGAGGTGGATGCTCCAGTGGTTTGGGGGTCCATTGGGCTCATGTGGGTCTGCTCCGGAACCTTGGACAAAATCCTTTCAATAGACTTGTAGTATGGCCAGTCAGGTGTGCCGGTGCTACCGCCGGCTGTGTACTTGAGCTTCCTGTGGAGTGAGGTATTACGGAGAAACATTTATATACTGCAGCATATGATGCGATATTGAACAGAACTACAGGTAAGAAGCTCAGGTAATACAGGTAAGGTCATCAAGCAGCCAAGAGAATCAAGAAGAGCTTTAAGCTCACTGCGAAAATAAGAGTCAGAGGTTAAAGGAAAGTGGATTTCAGCTCCTCATGCAGATCTAAGTTGATGACTGAGTGTTTAATAGAAGGGTAAAAATGCCCACCCTTACACTTGCCTGTACTGGAATGTCATGTTGGTGATCTTCATCTTAATCTCCTCTCTGTGGCGGTGCTCGCCGGTGAGTTCGTAGAGTCGTTTGGCCATTGTTTCGTAGATCTTGGCGTTGCGCTTGGCTTTCTTGAGCTCGGTGACATACTCCTCCCAAATGTACAGAAGACCTTTCATTTCTGAGTCTGTCCAGTTACGAGCCCTCCTGTGCTTTTCGTTTGAGCCTGGCACTACGTAACTAAAACAGTCCTCGGCAGACATTCCACAAAGCTCTCTCAGGTTTGTTGTACAGTCAGATTTTGCTGCTTCTATATTTCAGTGCAGTGAGCTTTTAGAAAGCCTCTTTTCTTCCCCTGTTCCCTCTTAGCCTCTTCAAGCTTGTGCTTGTGTTGTGAGGCAGGCCACACGCTCTGCCCTTCCCCCTTCTAACTCAGTTAAGAGGCATCAAAATGGGGCCTGGGGGCTGGAGCAATCAGCTTTAAAAGCTTTTAAAGAGGGAAGTTCGTCACCGTGATGTCAAGTTGCCCTGGCAACAGCCTACCAAGCCCCTCCCCCTACAGTCACCCCCCTCCCCTTCCCCTCCTCCTCTGCGCCCCACCGCCTCTCTCTCGGATCCGAAACAAAAAGCTTTTAGCAGAAAGCTAATGAAGTGGGTCGGGCGGCCGGGAAATCTGCATGTGAAATGTGACTCCTGAGGTGTGTGGGGGAGATGGAGGGGTGGCGGGGGCCTGCGGGCCGCAGAGTGAGCCGTTGCCTTGGCAACGTGCCTTGCTCTGGGCCATGCAAGCCAAACCTTAATGTGTTTAAAAGCTTTTAATGGAGGTTGGAGCACAGAGATCCTCATCTGACACTTACAATATGCGGTTGGAATTCTGTTCACTGCAACCCCAGAGACCAGCTACAGCTGTATTTAAAAGCACATGCTCTCTGAATTTTGCAGCAGTAGAGAAAAAGGCTTAGCACATATTAGGAAAAGTAGAGCAAGCCAGCATATTTTCCATGCTGCAGCTTACGGACTTGAGCTTTAACAAGATGGCTGGCTGGGTTCTTGACCATGTGGACATTGTCTCCCCACTTTCCCGTCCCTCTATGATAGGAATATTCCCATGTAACCCTCACTTTTAGTATTTCAGATGCCAACCACAGACCAACTTAGGCATGTGTGTGTATGTGGTCTGAAAATAATAAATCCATAGGAAATTCTTGTATATGTGTTTGTAGTAGGGCTGCCCTCTTGAAGTCTACGAGTTGAATCGTCGACGACGACCTTTAAGTCGACTGAGACCCTTCAAGTCGACTGAGACCCTTCAAGTCGACTGACAACAGTGACCTTTTTTTCTTCCGTTAAACAGACTAAAGCTTACAGAAATGCACAAGAACTCTAAGTTTGTAAAAAGACATTTTCAATAATTATTAAAGGGGAATAATAAATACATATTAAAGGTCTAGCTGGGCTGTGAGGTATGCTGCTAAAAAATTTAATCCACGTGACCATGTGCGCTGGCAGTTCACCCGCAGAAAGAAGCTAAGGCTGAGAAACATGGGTGGAACGATGTCTCAGAGAAAGCCTGGAGGAGATTTAGAAGAAGAGAATCTGAACAAATTAAACCGAATTCTGCTCTTCATTCAGTCAGACATCCAACACTGCTCCAAACAAGTGAGCTGACTTTCGTTTTAGACGTTACGGCTGTTTGCGTGTGAAGGCGTTTGTTTTATTATAATTCCATTATTTTAGAAAATACATTACAGATATTTTTATTTATCCGTCTACAGCTAAGATGATTTTTATTTAAGGATAAGTACAGTCACTTAATAAGCCTGCCGACAAACGAGAGATAATTATTTCAGCGTGGGTAATATAATAAACGGTATCAGGTTTACTGTTCTTCTTTTCATCTAAAAATAATTTAAATATGGACTAATTTAGTTTTATTTAGCAGTTCGTTATTTATGAGAGATGAAAGGCGAAGGGTCCTCCTACTGAAGAAGCTGTTAGGAGTGAGATTAAAAAGACTAGAAGCTAGAAGCGCTAATGTTTAGCATACAGACGTGCTGCTGCCCGGCGCTATATCCTGTAATTAAATCAGGCTCCAGATGATCATCACACGCCACGTCACTTTTAGTTCAGAAATATGTTCCTGAGATGCTGTTGACTTTCTAAATGAGGAGCACATCAGATCTGAAACGTATGCACATTGATTTACTGATTACTAATGTACATGGAGAAAAAACGTGAACGAATAGTCGAATCGTCGACCAGGACGGGCGAATCCGATTCGACTGACAAAATTCCGAGTCGGGTACAGCCCTAGTTTGTAGATATTTAAAGCATGGCGGTCTTGAGGCCGCGGCAGAAACGCAGACACAACAAAATGCCTTCATTGGCAATTTGATCGAGCATATTATGCAGGAGTTGGGGGACTGGCAAATTTAAGGACTTGAGACTTGTTTGACTAACACTGATAAAAAGACTCGACTCGACTTTGACTTGGTATTCATGACTTGAGGCAGATGACTCGAAAGGATTATTTTAGCATGACTGGGTGATTTCTGTTGCAATGGACGCAAACCTGGCAAACTATCAGAGCGAGTTAAACGCCGATATAGCTCGTATCACGAAGGCGGCTATGCTAGAAACAGTGAGGTTTGGAATAAAAGGATTGTGTTGGAGATGAAGGTATTCAAGAGAGAACAGCGCTTAACCAGAGAGGGGAGTTCGGTCAGCTTCGTTCTCTAGCTCAGTAATTTGGTAAAGTTTGCGCCTCCTGCTCCTCAAACATAACCAGATAATAAATCTCTGAAATTGCACTTTCTAAATCGCAGTAACCAGGGAACAAACTACAGTCGTGACATTTCTTCCTGATCTTTTATTTTGTCGATTGATTATAATAGCCAGGAGGCGGTGAAGCCGGCAAGGGACCGTCTTTAAAGTGCGGACTCTGTTTAAAACGTACACGATCCAGAGAGCCTGTTGATGTTATTTATAAAGACCTGAATCACACTGAAATGCATAGATAATGTAATAGACATGCATGACCTTTAGTGTGTTTCTTTAGTTCGGTAGAATATAGTTTATATATAACACATATAACATATGACATACAAATCAAATATCACTTGTAGTGTACAGAGAACCCTCTGATCAACATACTACAACGTTTAGTTTGGCGAGATACACTTTGGTCAAATTGTAGTGATTTTTATCAGTATTAAGTTACTTTAATAAAATACTACTGTGGGACAACTAGATAACATAGGCATCTACAATCAAAGGGAGTATACAGACACCCATCCGATGAACATACTATAAGTGTTATAAGTGTTGGGTGAAATAATAATAATACTAATAAAAAAAGTTAATTTTAATAGGAATTATATCAGTACTGTGAAACAGCTATACTACATACAGATATTTCTGTAGGCCAGAGACCTCTTTGGATCAGACTTCATAAAAATACCACTCACTTCAACAATCAGGAACAAACCAATCTAAATATCTGAGGTGTAAATAAGACCAGTTCCTCCAGAATCTTCCTAACCATGTCCTAATCATTAGCAGCTGATGGTGATGCAACTAATTTTAACTTTAGGCATTTTAAGCAGTTAACAATGTCCTAACTTTTTCCTTACAAGAAAACAGCATTTCTGTTAATTACATTTTATAAACGATTTTTAAAGACAGTTTTATGTGTAAGTTATGTTGCGTCAGTCTATCAGTGTTGTTCATATGAAGATCAGATGTCCAGATGTTTACATATGTTTAAAAAACAAAGATGTTATTTGGTATATAGTAGTATTCTTACTTGAATATTTGTCTCTGGCTTTTTGTGCACTGTAACAGGAATACCAATGATGCAGTATCATATGAGAAACACTTTCAACAGATGAGTTAAAAGGTCAATAAGAAATAAAACAGTGTTAGATAATGATGAAAATAATGTTCAGCTCTTTATGGCTGCTGTATTTAATTAATGTAAATGTAGAACCTAGATTTGGAGCACCATAACTCCAGACTCGTTTGACTTATAGAAGGACTTGACTTGGCTCGCTTGAATTTTCCCACATTAACTTGAGACTTGCATGTGTGACTTACTCCCAAATCTGTATGAATCTCTTCGTCCTATTTCATATCCAGCCATTTAATATTAAAGCCTGTGCTAGCCTTAAAATATAGGCTGGTCAAGTTAGTCTAAAGCTGGTTTAGCTGGTTGATCATCTTGGTTAAGATGGTCAAAGGCGGATGACCAACTTGTTCAGCTTTCTAGAGCTGGAAAACTGGTTATTGTTCTGTTCCTCAGAGCTAGATGACCAACTTGGCTAGCTGGAGCTGGAATGGACTGGTCAACCAGCATAATACCCAACTAAAACTGGATTTAACTATTCAGATTTAACTGGTCAACCAGCCCATTTACCAGCTTTCAAACTAGTAGATCGCAAAACTGGTCAGCCAGGTCTCCAAAAAATAGCCTGAATTGGTAAGATGATCACCAGCTTGGGCCGGTCAAGCTGAACATTTTTGGATTGCATTCTTTGTGGCAAAACTGTAGTTTTCATTTCATTACTATTTATGATTTTAAACTTGGATTGTAAGGCTTTTACTTTATCAAATCATATTAATCGTATCTACTGATTTGGACAGTATGATCCCTTATACTATATTGATGTTTTACAGGTTTATACACGTCACCCTAACACTAGAGATTTACTGACATGCAGTTTTGTTATTAGGGTTTAGGAGAATATCTGTACACTATTGTATTGGAATACTATGTGATTTTTAACTACACAGTATTGATTTTTAATTAATAGCTTATGTGAAGATTGATAGCAGACAGTGGAACCAACCACTAGATAGCAGTGTTGTAACCAGTATAAAAAGGACACCTGCTGCAGACTGTACTTTAAAATATTAGTATAAAAGAACACCAAACAGAGAATCAGCAGAATTGGTGTCTTTGGGTCGCTTATAAACTACTAGGAGAACATGCATTCACATTGCCTGCCACAGAACAAGAATACACCTCAGTGATTGTCCAGAGGTATCCAACTCCACTTTTTATCAAGTTGTGTCTTCAGATCAGCAAATTACTGGTAAAATATTCTATTTTTGAATAAATTAATATTTAACTTTATTGTCCCGCTCCTCAAATGCTAATGCTCAAGTAAGCGAGCTACCATTAGCACTGTGCTCTGACAAATGACCTTAAACTAACTTTGCAAATTTGGAAGTTATAATTTGAACAGAGAAACTTTAAAGATCATGATGACCACAACATTTAGTGTTTTACTTTCGAGTCCACCTGCCTTTAATTTAATGAGATAATCACTTATTTTGTTGTCAGCTTCGCCATTTCACCATTAAATCTTGTTTCAGAATGTTTGGCATATTCCAGCAGGAAGGTGATGGCAGTGCTTAAATTTTTAGTTATGCAGATTTTTATTTTGTGGAAACAGTTAAACTCACATTTAATGTATTAAATCAAAGGCAGTAAACCCAACAACTGTACTTGTTATGGGTTAATCAGACTGCAGTGCACACAATATGTCCTGACTCTGCAATATGTAAATCTATTTAATGTTTTAAGTAAATGAACAGAGAAAGAAAAATAAATGAATAAATAATACCACATGCCTTTTCCCCCTTTTCTTTAATATTCATTCAGTATTCCAGCAGCTATTTAATATGCATGTTATTTTGTACAGATTTATATTACACAGCAACAGTAGTTCTAGCTCCGTACACTGGTTTTCTTTGCAGCTTCCTCTTGGCAGAAGTCATGTTTTTTTTTTTTTTTAACCATTATAATCATAGCAACTATCATGAAAAAAATTACAAGTGCAATAAGTGAGAGTAAAACTTCACAGTACAAAAAAGGAATAAACTAACAGCTTATAAGACGATACTAAAAAATAAAAATGTATAACAAATAAAAATGAGAAAAGGAAATGAGTAACGAGCGCTCACCTCATTTACTTACCATCACACTTCAAAAACATGGTTTTGATTAAGAAAAAATGTGTACATAAAACACATACAGCACACATATACTTCAACTAGAAATGTAAGCTTACATTTGCATGTACACACATGCACAAATGTCTTGACAGCAATACTCTTTTATTTCTTTGTAAACGCGTCCATCATGGACCTACCAAGGACCGACTAGAAAAGCAACCGGAGAAAGTTTGACCACCGGACAGAACTATTTAAAGAAAAGCGAGACTGGATGATCCGTAACAGGCAAACATCTTCCAGCCTGGCAGACTGCGAGGAATGGGAACACCAGTCCTTATAGAATCTTATACTGCATGCCGTTACATGAAACCTCTGCAAGTTTGAAATGAAATGTCAATACTACCTTATGGCCCATGAAGAGTTTATGACAGTAAACATCAATCATCTTAGCACTGGTCCATGTGTTACACATGTAGTCTCCGGTTGCAGGTCTAATCACGATAAAACTTGATTCTGTTCACTCAAGCTTTTCACAAATAGGTTTGGAGGAGCATGGCCGTGCTGTGCATTTGTCCTCACCCCCAGATCAAGGCTTCACCGCCCTGCCCCATCTCCATATTCTCCATTTTCTTTAATACTGACTAATTATTTAAGGGGTTCAAGTTTAATGCCTAAAGGCAGACTGGCAGGATTACCAGTCTATGACTGGAACCTAGATTAGCTTGAAAATGCCAAAACGTAGGCTTCTAATTTATTCCTGCTATAAAATGAAATAAGGTAGGAGAGAATATGTATAAACCTAAGTAATTAATGTAGTGTAAATAAAAGCAAAACGGAAAATCTTGGGAACATAAACAGTAGTACCATGGAAATGGATATGGATGGAATGTATCATCAAGTGCCACTAGAGGGCAGTAAACATTCATATTCAGTCTGAAACTGCCACTGGAGCTTCATAGCAAAATGTAGGGGCCTCAGTTGTACAAAAGGGCTGTTTTCCACTTTGCACTGAATGATATACCTACATGCACAGAAGTACCTCAAGTTTGGAGTACCCTTCACAGAACTACGATACATTAAATTGTTAAACAGACACCAGCAATAGTAAATTTGTACCAACATCCTTCCAAGGTTCGCGTTGGTCCAACTAGCTTTGAAAGACAACTGTGTCAAAATCTGATTTAAAAGCTTTAGCTTTCTTCCACAGCAGAAGGGATGATACCACAGAAAAGAATTTGAGTAGTGACTTTTACCAGTCCTTCCAGTTCTTTTAACCCAAGGATTTTAAACTTCAGCCAAAGAAAAAAAAAAAGTCTTCAAATTCCAGTTGACATAAAGGGTTTTGGATCTGGATTCAAACTTGGCACCGCTTCTTTTTAACCTTGTTCTCTCTCTCTCTCAGTCCCTCAGACAGTCCTCCTCGGTGATGCCCTGCACCCGCAGCTCTTCTAGGACGTTGTCCAGGTGCCCGGAGTCAGGGTAACCATGGCCGGTCAGGTTGGAGCCAAACTCAGTCTTGTGGTGGACTTCATTCCAGATGACTGTGTCTGCCTCACCGGTCGTGCTGGACGTCCCCACAGAGAAGATCAGTCTGCGGTCCCATGCAACCAGCAACAGCTTCAACACCTATTGAAGAGGGGAAGCGGATTTTCAATAAATAAATAAAAAAAAAAAAACACAACAGGTGCTTTTGGTCAACTCAGTAGGCATCTACAGACATATTCCCCCAAAAGTATCATAGTAAATAAATACAGCATATCCAAGTGCAAGTATTTAAACTGGTGAAGTGTATAGTCTAAACAATATTTTTATTAGGGGGTTAATGGATCTCAATATGGCTGTACCATCGCCTCAAACAGTTACAACTGGAAATAGTGAGAAGCTATTTTATATATTTTGTTCATCACAACTCAAGGTCAAGCTCTTGCAGCAAACGTGCGTATTCGTACATATTCTCTGTGGTCATGATTTTAGTGCTCTCATTTTAGGGGGTTTCAGATACGAGCAGTTTTAGGTAGAAGGGGAGGAAACTTACTAGGCGGCCTTTCTCACTGTCCGGAAGGTAGCAATGCCGGGGGAATCCACGAGCCGTGAAGGGTTTACCGGGGTTTGGATGTTCAGGGCCCTGCAGCATGAAGGGGAAAAGGAGATTCAGACTCAATTATGAACTGTGATTGTTAAAGAATTATTAAAAATGATTATAAAATCAATACCACTTTTATAACACACTGATTTATTACTCAAACGCTACAGTACAACGTTTGTTTGATCGACACTTAGTGATCTGGGTTTTGTTCTATACTTTTTAAGGACATTTCTTTATTTTAGTGTATTGATTAGTCATCATGACGGACACCATCAGCCCTTCTGGCACAAATTAAAAAGACTTGTTGTACAGTTAATCTTTTTTTTACATAATAGAAATATAATTATTTATCGATGTTTGCCGCAGGCTCTCAGTACTTTAAAATAAATCAAGACCCTGTTCCTAGACATGTAGTGTTTGGTTTGCAGCTGAACGCAGGAAAGCTTCTGTGACTGTCTGATATAGTAAAGCCTTGCCTGAATGCCAGGTGGTATGTTGTAGATGATGCGGATGGTTTTGCAGTCAGGGTGTCCGGGCAGAGAGTGAGGAATGACGTGGTACTCCATCTTGCCAGGTGGTTGGTTACCAGTCTTTACTCCGTAGATGGTTTTGCAGGTGGGGCACTGCAGGCTGCCATCTTTGTTTCCATTGTTGTACATTGCCACCAGGCACTGCAGGTGGTACTGATGACCGCACTGAGACAGACGACCAACGGACTCTGCTCGAGAAATACCACCCACGCCAGGGCCTTTATAGCCAGAAGGGCCTGCCAGAGCTTCCATACAGATAGTGCAGTCCTGCAGAAGAGCCAGGATAGGGGAACAGCGTAAGAGATGCTGATACCAACAGGAAAAAAAAGGAATATGTAATGTTACAGTAAAAGATTTGGAGAGCTGGAGACGTACCTCCTCTGGGGGGTTGCGGACCTTCTGCAAGTACCGTCGCACCACTTCCTCGGGTGTTCTGCCTAGTGGCGTAGACAGAAAAGTCAACGTTAATCAACATAAACACCATGCTAAAAGCTGTTCAATGCCTTGAATTTATTTTTTCAAAATATATATTTAAAAGATTTTTTTCAAATATATGAAAAGTATATTGTCGCTGTCCAAAATAGCAACATTACAGGAAAGGCCAAAACCCAATTTAATCTTAATGTATGCCAGACCTTTTCCAAGTGATCTTTACAGCTCATGTGATCAAATGATACATAAAAGTAAAAATACTCAAATACAGAGATGCACGTTTTTCAATGGACAGCGGCGATATTCTAACAGCATGGTAATGTATTTTTTGATGTGTCACATAAAACAACTAAGAAATCCATTCTGAAGTCTGAAATAAAGTCATTATAACGATGATTCCAAACTCTCTGTGCACTTTTTGTGTGTGAACGTGTGGGAAGTTCTCCTTACCTTTGCGAGCTTGTTTCTTGGTGGTCTTACGGCAGCAGTGGCCCAGGCCTGGCACTGGCTTGATGTCACTCTTGCTGACCGGTGGGGGATGGAGTACCAGTTTGGGTGGGCGGGTCAAACAGACAGGCAGTCCTGCAGCACTCATCAGGATGCCCGTTATTCCTAAAGTAAGAAAAAAAAAAATGAGGTTCCTTCTCTAGTTCTATTTCTACTGTACTTCTATTTTCTATTGGACAATATCTGAACATAATTAGCAATAATTAACATGTGTTACAGAAGAGGGATTCTGGAATTCAGGTAATGACAAGGTGGGAATAAGTACAATATTCATCTTAACCATGGGGACACTTACTGTAAAGCAGGTACCGAATTTACTTTACTGTCACACAACAAATTTCCTAAATTTCCTTTGGGATCAATAAAGTATCTATCTAACTAGCAGCTTATCAATACTCCTTAGAAATCTCTCATGCTTTTAACAGTAAAGGGGAATAAAATAATAAATGTATTATTTTTTAGCACGATTGTGAAATGAAATTAGACCTCTCTACTATTCTAACAGATTTCATTAATTCTGTGATAAAACACCACTTTGCTTTTCATTACTCAGTGATTGCTGATACCTGATCACATTGCTTTGTGATCATGCAGGCCAGTCTACCATTTTTTTTTTTTTTTATTTCTTATTTCTATTTCTTTTTTTCCCCCCTCCCTTCAATCTTACCAGCCAGGGCTGGGTGAACAGGACTGGATCCATTTAGGTTCTTGACTGGGACTGTGGGGACCCTGAAACACACAATAAAGTATTATTAATACACAATAACTATTATATATAAATATATTTGCGATTGTTTTATTGACTGATTTATCCTTGATTATGATGAAACGAGAATAATATCCAGCAAGCCATGCATAGCACAGTAAAAATATTATCATCTATATCTGACTACTCCAAAGTAGTTCTGGGTGTTTATTCACTGGACTTTACAACACAATTCTAAATCTTTTACAGCCACTGAATCACACTGGTATAATCTGAGGTGTAATGATGCACTGAATCATTTTGTGTAGTGGAATTACGAGGTAAGAGATTTACACTTCTACATTCCACACAATCTGGCCTCTTTGTATAATGACAGCAACCTGAGGCCAATCAGATATTGGTGTCATGTTGTCTACTAGACACCTGTTTACCCCCCCGCCTGCCCCAACCTGATGAAGTGCAGAGTCATGCTAGAGTATATAAACCAGGTCGCGTCTTGGGTCAGGTCTGCTGCTGCCGACTATATATAAATAATCATTCTAATTTTAGAATGACCCAGCATTGTCAGGATACACCACAGCAATTACTGTAGTAAAGTTAATAAAAATAAACTAAACGACCATAAATTTATATAAACATACACTCAGTCAGAAAGTCCCTGCCTTAGTGGTGCAGCTAAGCAAGAGCTTCTTACTGCACAGTGTGAAATCGGCAGACATAGTAATACCATAAGTTTGGGCACCCCTGGTCAAAAGACATGGTGGGGGTCAGCCTGTGCAAAAGTTACGGCACATTTTTAGAAGTTTTATTTTTATAAATATGCAGAAGTCAGCAAATGGAAAGACAATATTTTTTTTTAGAGTTTGTTTACTGTAGACAAAACACGTCATCTGAACAGGAGTTTGAATACAGCTGTATGATGTACGCTAAATGTTTAAAATGCCTAATCTGTGAACTGAGGTGAATAAATCGGGAGATGATCACTGTAAATAATAATAATCACTGTAAATGATAATAATAAAAAATACAGTAAATTATTTAAGGGTCTCACACTTACACCCAAAAAAGACCCCAAAATACTAAATCTAATATATCTTCTGGTGTGTGGCTTATAGTATTTTGATCTACGCTGTACCAGTTAAAACCGACAACTGAACAGTAGTATACATTAAAAATCAGATAGACAGGTGTTGATCTTTCAAAACCATATTCTCATACGGCTACGACCATATAAACCAAGCAAACCTTCAAGGACACACAAGTGAAAAAAAGAAACAGTACAACCGTAGAAGATACTCACGAGTTAACCTTGATTACGGTCATGTTTTCAAGTGTTCAGCCAAAAGCAAAACAGAAACGCAGGCAAAACAGCAGATGGATAAAAAGCTCAGATCTGTGCTCTTCTTGAACAAGCTCTCAAAACTCTCTCCAAATGTTTCTAGACAGACAGCCGCATAGTCCGACCATACGAGTACTCAGTCACAGAAAGGTTTTGCCTCTCGTTCACTCTATTTCTCCCTGTGGATGAATGATGCGTCTCGTCTCCTCCTGCGCTCCCTCTTATAGAGCTAATCCACCTGTTTCCATCTGTTGACGAATGGCCCGGGAGAGGTGAGGCACGTCACACAGCTCAGGATTACCTTTTAACGTCACACTCCAGCACTCCACCATAAGGCACCATCATAGCTGCACATATGGCATAACGAGCCAGGGCACACTCAAACCAATCACGTGTTCTGTAGCCGTTTAGGTGAAAGTAGGTGAAGAGGTGAAAGTCTCTGGTCATGTAGTGTTTTCCCCCTGACTCCCTACAGGCTGGGTGGTAGATGCTGCAAAGCTGTACGTGTGTATGTGACACAATCAAACAAATGTGAGCCTGAATAGTATCACAGCACCAAGTGCTAGGAGTACCATCATATACACTAGGTCCATTTTCTTCTCTTTTTTTAAAATTTAATTGTATTTATTTTTTTGTTCTGACTGAACGTTCTGAATAATCGCCACTCAGTTCCCCCGAGAGCTCTGTGAGAAGTGAAAATGGTAATGAAGCTCAAAAACCAACCCCATGTAAGGAGGTTGGTCCTTTTAGTGCTTTTAACATGACCATAAAGTTTTCAGGTACATTTAGAGAATAAATTAACAGGAAATAGGTAATTGTTATAGAACAATTCAGTACAGACAATTTAGCAGCAAGGCAAATACAGGTCATGGAAAATACTGCACTGCTTTAGCAGACATCTATAAATACAGGCCATTCTAAAAAATGCGCTCATATTTGATACAGTAATAGACCAGTTCTAATTGCATACGGCAAGTTGCCTTTTGACCCGAAAGTCTACCATAATCAGTGTGTTGCACATCAATTTTAGACAACAATAAAAAGTCAATGCTTTCTTGATGGAAACATGATTGAGAAAATAGATAGTAGACAGATATATATGCTTAGATCTAGATAGTTGTATTATACACACACACACACACCACAGATAGATAGATAGATAGATAGATATATATATATATATATATATATGTGAACTATTAATCACTTTATATAAGCTGCAGAAGAAAGAAATCAAATATGTGAAAGTTGAAACCTATTTCACGCATCACATGTCTTTAAACTATTACAGCTGTATATAAATGCCCAGGGAGAAAAACTCCTTCAAAAATTTCATACTTGACAGCAGAAACACAGACAGTAGGATTCCCCAAATGGCATCAATTGGTAGACGCTTTGAAAGGAGACAGGCTCGCATATCTATAATGCCAGAGTGGGCGCTTACTAAATTAGCACTACTGTTTAGATTGTGGTGTCTATAAAAAGGCCGAAGAGATCTGCCTTCAATATATTACACACTAATGAGTCCCAGGCAGCTGCATCACTGCCTGGTTTGGGAACTGCACCGTATCGGATCCTGCAGCTGGATTTCATCATCGGTGTCTCATCCCACCATCACGGTCATTACAAACGCTGCTCCGCCAAAGCAAACAGCATCGTGGTGACCACACACACCCCTCACACACACTCTTCACCCTCCCATCTGGAAAAAGGAAGGAGCATACGGGCCCTTCAAGAAATTTCCCCAAGCCATCAGACTCCTTAACCACAGAGTCAGTCTGAACAAACAACACATTAGACTGAACTGAAATACACACTCTCTCTCTCTCCCCACAACACACACACAACCTTTTTCCCTTTTCATTAAAAAAAGACTGCTATTGACTAACTGGATAACTTTAGGCTCGCTAAATTCAAATACATACAATGCTAAGTTTACTTCTACACCAGTGGCACCTTACTGCTCCCACTACTAAATTAGTTTCCCCTCCCCTGTACTGTTTAGATTGTAAATGGTTGTGTGGTATATTGTCTTATAAACTTTATGTTGTATTGTTTTGGCGAAGTTAGATGTCCTTCCTTCCTGGAGGAACGTTATTTCGTTTCACTGTGTACTGTACACCACTGTATATAGTTGAAATGACAAATAAAACCACTTGAACTTGAACTTGAACTTGAACCTATACAACATTGATTGCCTATACCTTCAAACATCCAGAGGGTGGAGCTCTCTTTGGTTTTAGCCATCAATAAAACGACAAAAATGAAACAGAAGGCTTTAAAAATGCAATCCAAGCTATTACCTACTTCCATACGGGAAACCTGTGAATACAGCCTACGGAGTCACTACTGTGCCAAAATACTTACAGCTAGATGCTGCTTCTCCAGCACGAATTAGCTCACATCTGCTACACAAACCTCAATCACACAGTTATATCAATGAGCAGAACTGCAGCTGACTAGGGAGTGCTTCCCTATCTGCAAAAACAGACCCTTATTAATATTACAGACAATTTAATAGATAGTAGAGAAATTTATGTTGGCAAAAGTAACAGCTGAAGTGACATCTTTCTACCGCAGATTGCTTTGTGTTCACAGTTAGCCATCAACTGAATTTAGACATGTTTGATGAGATGTTTGTGACTTGAGTGTTCAGAAACATTACAGGGTCGTGGTGTCAACCACAGTATTTGGTTCAAGACCACGGTACACTGGACTGTTGATTGACTGCAACAATTACTAGAACATGATTCTTTGCACTGACACATGCACACATCCACAGACCACACATTTGTGACTGCTAATACCAAGCGTTAGCAAGTGTGTAGGGGTGTAATGATACATTTTCAGGTTTGAGGTCCCAAATGTCTGTACAGAACTCTAATTACATACTGAACAGACTGATTTAGAGATGATTTGTATAAAACATTACAAATTACTGATCACTGATTGTGGTTTCCATGAAAGTTTGCAAACGAGGGACCCTCAGAAGAGGCAAAGGATTTCAGAACACTGTTTTTATATGGAATGTAATGAGGCTCATAATAAAATGATCATCAGAAGCCCACTTGGAAACAAGCAGCAAGCTGATTAAGCATTATTCTAAGTAACGCTAATAAATAATGACTATTTATGGACGTTCATTTTTCCAAAGAAGAAAAAAAGCTGTGACTTATTTCCCAACTCCTCCGCAGTAGGTGACTGGAGGAACGTGGTCTTTGAAACAGGCTACATGTAGTGGTGGATGGGGGTGGGGAACATTTTTAGTGGGAGAATAAGGAAACATTTATAATCAACAATAGGCTAAATTAAGTAAAGCTTGTAAGATGTTTTTTTTTTTGTAAGTGTGAGCAAGTTCTCTCCCACTGTACTCCGTCATTGCACCTACATTCCTGATTCTGATTTGTTTATCTTTCCTTTTCTCCGTTTTTTTACTTGCCTGTGATGCATTTGGAACTTCCCACATGTATAGTCTTGCATAGAAAAAAATAGCTGATGGATGCATCCAGGCAATAACAGTTTGAAATCAGTACCATGTACTAGATGGTGTAGTAGTGCTCTGGTAGCCAGTGGGAGGACAAATCAGTATATTCCACTTTACTGGCTAATCTTGCACAATATACTGCAGGAGTATGTCAAGGAATCAGTAACCAAACTGGGCTCCTCTAGCTCCGCTACAAGGACTGTAAACCTCTGGTCACGTTTCCTGGCGGCTAATCTAAGCAGCATTACCCGCGAAACCCATATGGCCCGCGCTGGTAATCGCTACGTCACCTAATGATACCTGAGCAGCTGCAGTACCTGACTGACACACTCGGAAGAAGAAAGAAAAGAGCAGGTGTGAGAAGCAGGAGGGACAGCAGAGTTTGTGTGGGGGCTTGCTGATGTGCGGTCTCGCTGGCGACAGTTTTGAATCACATTTACTCGCTCACACGACCCTCCACCTCAATCCCTACAAAATCCCCTCTTACATTCTCACTCGTACTCTGGCCGCCTCACTAAAATCAAAACAGAAAGTCAGCATTTCAGACTGTATCGAATTTAGAACAGGTCAGTCACTAAAGAAAGTACAGACCGTCAGGCTGTTGAGTTTAAACATCATTAAGAATTCATTAAAATACATACAGGTACAAGCAATGTTTCAGTTCACCTCATTTCTACCGTTTTCAGATTTCAGGGTAATAGTGAGGAACTCAAAACTATAACATAGAAAACATGGAATAAATAGTTTTCCAGCTATCTATACTCCGTTTTAGATTCCTCAATGAAGCCTCACTTTGCCTTGATGAAGCGGCTTCAGGACATGCCAGGAGTGCCAAGGAGCCACCTGGAATGCTTATCCAACAGGACTGAAGAAGACACACATATGCTGCCTTGCTGGCAGTGGCCTGCCCATGTTCAGCTGTGTTTGGCCAAGGAGCTAACAGTTGGCAAGCTAGGTAACACTTCAGCTATAAATGGCAAGATCACAAAAACAAAAGACAGTTGTACCATCTTATACCGTCTACCAACTGACTGCGCATCATGCAGTCCCTCTTTTAATGAGTTTACTTACACACAGTGGGTAAACATGTGGGTTTAGACTCCATTTAGGATTTTCGGTGCTGCTTTGTTTAGGGTTCGTTGACAGGTCCACACCGTGCTAGTTACATTTGTTCATTCAGGAAACTGTGTATAATGGCAAATTCCAGTAATGCATGAATGCAGTTTCGCTTGTAAAACATCACACACAAAATCCAAGTGTGAATGGGCCTTGAAACAGAAGTCTTTACCCGAAACGCCTCTAAGCGTACAAAAACCCAGTCAGGTGTTCTCACCTTTTGACTACTGCTACTGTACTTCTCCATCTACTAAACCACAAGCATTCTCAGATAAGGTTTGACAGGGTTGCAGTGCATACTTTGTTTAAATCTAGCCAATTCTGGTTGATTCTACAATCAATCCACAAAACACTGCGATCGGATCCAGCATTCTCACAACATTTTAATAGATATAAATTAGAAATAGAAAAACAAATACCGGTTTATTAACGCGAGTAATATTTCTCAGCTACTTAGTAATGAGTCTACACTGGGCCTTCCAGATAAGACTAAAAATAAAAACACCTATTGACTCAGACATAAGCAATACTGTAACAGCTGAGATGACACTTCATATGCACAAGCAAAAATAAATAAATAACACCTTCAGTAATTCATTTATTTCAGGTCAAAACAGTCACAGTCAGTGGCATTACTAACTTTTTTTTTTTTTTTAGAAATTTATAAATCTAGTGCTGAGGATACATACTCCAACCTAGTGATAAATTTCCACCCATCCCTCCCTTACCTAGAAGCTACAGTAGCCATCAGGATTTATACGTACCAATTTTGTTTTAGTTCATGTTTTCACTTCTGTTCCTTGTGGTTATTTGTGCTACAGAATAAAGGCAACCACCTATTTGTCAAAATTTGGTTTCTCAACTCGCAACACAGTTACTTAGCAATGTTCTACCAATTCATACCCACTGAGCAGTGCTACCTAACACAGCACAATAGTGAGTTAAACGTAGTAGTATGTTTGTAATGTTGAGTTAGTTCAGACTCAGTATCAGTATGACCTCATGTTAAGTTGATTTAGGCCATCAAGATATCCTAATTATTATCATAATGCTGGTAACAGTTTCTGATAGAGACAAACTCCAGCTTGTTTTCCGTATTTTCCCCATTCCACCTTAATATGTGCTATTGTATCCTGGCATTCTTCCATTTAAGGGTGAAACAAGAACCTTGTGAATAAGAAGCTGAATGTCAGTGCCATGATGTAAAAGCTGCATCATTTAAGGTGGAAAAGCAAACTCCAAGAGGCTGGCTAGTAATAAGCTGATTTCAGCCTCATAGTATTATTGTCTGTTTTGGACTACTGTAAAAACACTGCTGCTCTACGAGACGGCCTCTGATAACCAGATAGCCAGATCCTTTGAAACGTGTCAAATGTGTCATCTTTTCCAGATCTCAGAGTCCAACGCGAGACTTGGACTTGAGCTTTGAGCTTGTCAGAAATCTGTCTGGATTAATCTCCACATCTCCAAAGAAGAGTCGTAGAAGTTTCTGCATTGTTTAGTTTGTTCTGGTCTCTTGAAACATAATATAACAAATAAGACCAAACATGTTAGCAGTTTGTAAGGCGGCATTTCAGAGATTTGGAGCAGAGAGAGAGGATGGGAGGGAGAGGAAGAGAGAACACGCTGATCAGACATAAATGCTGTCCAGCCATCTGGGGTCTGTGCTCTCACCTGCCAAAAACTATAAGAATCAAGCTCTCACACATGCGCACGCCTACACACACTCAGTGGAGGATTTCCCCTTTAGCCAGTTGCTCAACATACCCAAAGATCCTTGCTGTCTAGTTTTCACAGTGATAATGCTGCATTACTAATCACACCATCCTACAACCACGGGTTCCTGGAAAATGAGATATTCATGGTTTGCAGAAGTGGGTGTGGTTGTGTGGGCTCTACAATGATGAGATTAAACCAGCCTATATGCAGGAGGCTATACTATACTACAGTATGTTTGTGTTTAATGTAGATAGTAACGCCGTTTGTAGGTTGCACTGCTCTGCATCTTCTTTTAATGGACATGAAACCCAGTTAACAGAACACTTTCGCTAAAGATTCAAGAGCAGTTTTGACTGTACAGCTCAGAACTGAAGCGCATCTTCAAGCTAGTTTCATCCATAGCACAGATCCCACTTCAAAAAAATGAGCAAAAGAACCTCGTCTTACTCTATGCAAGCAGAAGATGCAGACGCTTGCCATTATGTTCTAAAGTGTTTCGGAACACATTCCAGTTTTGGCCAGTCAACACAAATCTGAAAAAGTGAAATCAGGTTAACACATCTACAGAGATCACACCTAATTATGGTATTCTTCTGAAAGTGTTGGTCAGAAACATTTTATTTATTTGAGTTTAAAATTATTGGGGGGAAAACAAACAAAAATAAACATGCCATAAATAGTTTTTATATATATATTTTTTCACCAATGTTAAATCCAGTAATTAAATACAACACAGCAATTTAAATATGAAGTAGTATGTTCTCTGTAGAGAATAAATAAAACAATGGTTTAAATTAATAAACTGTAATTATGTATTTATCTTAATTTCTTTCTACAAAATCACCATGAATTACTACTGGCTTGGTCACTGCTTCTTTGGCCTGCCTTGCTTGGTGGTTAGCGGTGCCTCTGGTTGTGGCTGTTGGGATAACAGTAGAGCTCATTTACAGATGCTCTGATTTGTGCTCTATTGCCCCCTTGAGTACCAAGTGCTTAATCCACCACAGTAACAGTTGCACTTTGAGTACTGTGTGCTTGCAATCTGTTGGCTGGCCATGGTCGCTCGTGTTCACATACTTGTATACTTGTGTTTTCGCCTCTGGTTTTAAAAAGAGAGCTTGGACTGAATACTGATCAATGCTGCCTTTAGGAGCTTCAATGAATTGTCTGACAAGGACACGTACAAGTACGATATGATTCTTAGCTTAAACCTTCTTCAGAAGCTGTCTCTAGTTCGCCATCACAAAAATCAGCATACCAATTAACCGCACAGATTGGCCAAAATTCTAATTTACACCCTTGCCAGAAACATCACCGGGAAGTTATGTAATCTCAAATGCACTTGGTTATGTACTTTTTGCCACAGTGTTATATATTCTTATCTACAAAAATTTACAAACGTCAACATTTTGCAGACTCTAGTATGTCATTAGTGCTAATAAAAACTACTATATGATTTTTACAGTGTATTATTCAGGCTGAGAAACCACATAAGCAAGTGTAGATGATCTCACCTAACCCAATGTGGGTTGAGGAAATGATTTGCATGTAGTATGCAAAATGCTGACTGGTTGATTTAAGCCTTTACTACTTCTTAGATATTACCTTGTAGCTCCAATGCTACACAAAGGATGCCTTGGCTAGGGAAATCCAGTATTACTTATTTCAATAATTCAGGGATTCAGAATGCAGTCTTCATCAGGCATGTGGGTGTTTAGAGTCTCCACTAAGGCTGGGTTTAAACAGCAGGTAAAAAATGTCCCAAATCTCACATTCTCCATTCCCATTTGGAACATTTTCATGTGTAGTACAGAAATCTGATAGGTATCTGATATGCAAGGCAACTCAGCCTGAATGAATCGGAATTCGTGCCGCGTTTATGTCGATCTTAGCATTCATAATTATTTTGCACCTCCAAGTCCACATTAACATTTAGGCTGATGTTTCTGTACCCAAAAAATTAAAGCACTTATCAAGCGTTCCGTGTTCAAAGAGATTTAAAAAGAAATGGTTGGACTCGGTGCAAACGAGGCTGCAGCATCAAAGGATAAAAGGCCTAACAGCAAGTTTAAAGAAATCATCAGGACACAAACCAAAGAACTAGCCACGGCCCAATACGTTTAAGTATGTTCTTGGTGGCAAGCCCAGCTGTCAATCATAGAACCTTCATGAACTCTCCCCTGTTGTTGGCAAAGATGAAACTGAAACTAGGAGCAGTAGCCTAAATCTAGCAAGCCTCCACCCGTAAAGCCTTTAACACATGTTTGTATGAAAGGTTCTGTAGCTAATCTATTCACTTATAAGAAAGCTTATATGAGGAAAAACCCGGATGCAGCCGAGTGTAAGTGGTTACGGCAGGAGCACACACACTGGTGAAAGGAAACGTCCAGCTGCTAGGAATTCTGTGGCTACTCAGGTTCTGAAGCAGGGTACTCTCAGTTTCTGGAACAGGACAGCTCACAGTGCAGCAGTCAGGAGCTTGTTGTCCCGTCAAACTGCCTTAATGAGAATTTTCACTGACACTTTTGGCCAAGCCACAGATTAGGATGAAGTGATAGGTTTACAGTGTGAGCATCTATGATGTCTAGACTAAACCCCCAACTGTGACGTTCAGCATCAATGAAATGTTTGGACACACGCACATGTGAAAGGGGCCCTGAAATGTTTGTTGTACATGTGGTCTATTTTTTGTATCATGTGATTGAAGGGTGGGCTAAAGAGAGAAAAAATAATAATAATAAAATTAAAAAAAAAAAAATAACATACCACGATACTTCAAGACATTCAAGAGATACAATGTCCCTCAATATTCTGACACAGACCCAATGCACTGGTAATAAAAAAAATAAAAATCAATCAAAAACCATCAATAAGACGATGTTTCATACACCGAACAGGTCCAACTATGCTCTCGAAGAAGAAACATGCAGCTGGTTAATGCTGCTTTAAATAATGATGCTATCAAACAATATCATACCATGATCACAACCACCCCAATCACAACAATGATGAAATTCAGTAACAAGTGTTGGGCACCCTTTACTTAAAGGTACTGGCCAGAGTAGGATGGTCCTACCGAGTACCAATTTATGGTTAATTAATTTGGTGCCAAATTTCACTGAAAGCCACACTCACAGTCAGGGCAGTGGTTTCAAGTAATTACACCTTTCAAAACCTGATGCAGACAACACTCTCTGCAACAGCCATTTCCCCCACAGCAGCTGCAGCTAACTTTAGCAACACACCTGCAGTCACCGCCAAATAAGTTAACCCCACCGTGGGCGACAAACTTTAAGTGTAGCATCAACAGCTTTATTGCCATCTTCGGGTGATTAACTAGCTAGCTATATGAGTCACTTTTGGAGGAAACAGAGTTTTTTCACCATGTTGGTTGACATTTTTACCACTGCGAGTCATCACTAAATCAACACTGGATTCGTACCAGAATGCTATTTACAGTAATGTTAGGTGACATATTTTAAACATGCTCCAAATGTTATGAAATTAATTATACAAATTAAAAGGAATTATTATAGTATGCAAACACCGCGACAGTCATGAGCACAACATCACAAGCAGTGGCAGTTCCGGTATAATGTCAGTATTTTGTGTGGTGTTTAAAATTATCCCAAAAAAAAAAAAAAAAAAAAAAAAAGAAGAAGAAAAAAACAAAGGCAAAATTGCATTTGTAGTTCAGTCAGAGTAAAGTACCTAAAACAATACTGCTGGGATCTGGTACCACATTCCAGGTACTAGCCAACAGACTGTCAAAAGAGTCTCTAGCACATTAATACAAGAAAATCACACCCATTTCTTCAAGAAAAAAAAAACTGCCGTCAACAGGAAAATGTGATGCCTTTTCAAGCGTGCTGGTAAAGCATTTTACGGTGCTCCTCATAAACAGTATTCATTATTATTCTGCAATGTATAAAAGGGTGATATTAAAGAAAACAGACCCTTTCATAAATAGGGGTGTCCAAACCTTGGACTGACACAAATAATACACAAAGTAATTAAGTCAATATGCTTTACTTATTATCAGTGATTCAGTGTCTGTGTCATGTCCAGCATTTGTGCAAAAAGAAAACTGACTGGTACTGAAAGGTTACTTTGAAAAAGATGAATCTGGGAGGAACGAAGAGAGCCTGTTTGTTTTTATGTGCGCACAATAAAGCTTATTTCTGTAAACATCAGTGTGTCTGATCAGTATGCCACAGTAAGTGTGTGCTTGCTTGTTGGCTCGTCTTAGGAAGCTGTCTAAGGTTCTTTCCTCACCCCCTATTCACACTGCTGCTCTTTACAGATCCAGCCTGAAGCTGTGGCGTTCCAATGTCTGAGACAGGCCTTTGTCTCTAAAGGACAGCGTCTGTGTCTGGCTTACTCTCTCGCATGCACACACACACACACACACACACCCCTAACACTTGGCCAATGAACCTAACTTTTCCAGCGGCACCACCTTCCAGACCCAATCTTCCCCTTCCTCCACTTCGCCTCTACTCCCCCAACAACACCCACCCACCGACCCACCAGGACCCAGGATTTTAACTGCATTGTGTTGCATATACAAACGAAGCTGCCGCCTGCCAACAAAGGTTGCTGTGGATACGCTCGCCGCTCACACACATACAAACTCTCCCTCACACACACTCCCACAATGAGGGCTGAAGGGGCCCCAAAGAATGACCAGAGCCTGGGAACTGGGGAAGGGGAGAACCAAAACCGAGCGAGAGAAGGGGGGGATCCTAATGAATGGGTGACCTGTTGACATTGATGGAAGACTCCCAGCTCCAGTCTAGAACACTTCCTCTAATTTCCTTTACTTTCAGCTCTCCATGCTGTACACTCAGCACTACAGGAGAGACTGCAGATCATCTCGCTTCCAACAGCACCACAGAAAATAAGCTGCCATGCTTTTCAGAGATACCGCCTTAAATATGACACATATATAGGCGTATGCCCTCCTTCTTCTGGAGCTCATTATCATTCAGATGGTTTTCACATCTTTCACAAGTTCACCTCAGGCTTCAGCACTGGCCCCACTACAGCCTACCACAGAACCAAGACAGCATTTCAAAACTGAACTACTGCATGATCACAGTGATGCCTGTGTGGATTAAATAGCTATGGTTTTCTTTATACAAACTGTTTTACTTCTATTAAAACAAATTATGAAATCATACCAACTCAGTTATCGTGTGCTTCACGTGTGTCCTGTCTGTAGAATAGAAAATGGGACGACATTTTGCTGTTAACCAATATCAAACTACACTGCACAGTGAACGAGTAGGGAAAAATGCAGAACTTTCAGCTGGAAAATTTTCTGTTCTCTAATCAGACACAGAAGCACCACTATGGAGCTGGTTTTGTGCCAAAAGTCTGAAAACAAATAAAAAAAAATGTTTTGCTTTGAGAACCACTCTTTTCTTTTCTTTCCTTTCGTTCTTGAATTTTGGCACAATTCTACGAGGCAGGTCTTAAAAGAGGGCGTCCACCTGCACTCTCACCTGCACTTTATTGGTTCACCGGTTTAGAGCAACAGGTCTCCTGAAAAAATGTCTACTCTGCACTGTGATCTGCTTCGAACATGGTGGAACACTGTGTAATCAGTGAAAGCACTTTATCGGGGACCAGGCTCCCGTGTCACCCCTGTGTAAAACATGAATTTTGAAAACTGAAGTACGTTATTTAAACTTACTTGCGTATAAGCTCAGGTAATCTTTAATACTACAGTGTTGTTTATTGAAGGCAATGACACATAGATACACTACAATACCACTACTAATAATGCGTCCATGAGATCAGCTCGGTTCGCCGTGTCATGGTTGGCTGTCACATCGCAGGTGTTATGTCAGTGTTGTTTTGTTTCTACTCACAGAATAACACTCTCTGTCACTGAAACAATCTATCCTAGCACACAAGCCTAGCCGAATGGCGCAGCTCCAAATGACTGTTTCCACAATAATACAGTAATACATCAGATATTTAGACAAGGCAATACCAGTACTACACTAGTACCGCTAGCCTACTCAGCCCTAGAGGATGCTGTCAGGTAAGACAGTAGCTGCAAACTCGAGAGGTGATACAGTTTCGTTCATCAACTACGTTCATGTTCTTCAGCAAACCCAATAACAGTTACATCTGATTCTATCAGATTTATCACTGTAACGTTTTCTCCTCATGACTTCCCTTTTGAAATAAACGTCTAATTTCTAAATAAGTGTCTCAAGTGTTTCACTTTCGTTTTATGGCCATGGATTTTAAATTTAGGTGCACCATTAACTGTAGCAAAGCTAAAAACACTCTACCGAACTGACCCAACATCGGTTTCCCAATAATACTTGGCACAAAATTGAAATAAAAAAATTCCTTTAGTTCCTAAACGGGGTGAAACAGATTTTATGCTAACATAAAGCTTGTAAAATCGTAGCTATGAAAGAACATTTATGACAGAAGCACATGCAGGTACTGATGCCATTGTTGGTGACAACTATTGCTTCTTCTTGACCACCTTATGATCCACATAGTTGCTTTGAGAAGAAACGCACGGGCTACTGGTTTAAACTCAACGGTGCTACCATTTTTAACGGTTTTGATGTCACACAGTAGTAAACACAGCTGAACTGCACAGCCCTATGTTTAAGAAAGTGATTGTGACACCAGAGCAACTCATGGTTAGAAGGGACATTTGTGCTACTTAACAGAACAAAACACATTCATGACTTGCTTGCCTTCCCCTGGCCAGCTGCAAACCTTCAGTGATGGGGTTGCCACATAAGACAAAAAATGGGTGCGACTTGGCGGTGGAAGCTGTTGCTATGGAAACTTACCCGGAGGCGATGAGTGCCCGCGACTGTGCCATGGCAATCCTCTGAAGGGCGGGGCGACTAAGGCCTGCCAGGCTGGAGCGTGGGGGCAGTGGGGCGGCACAGGCTGCAGACGCCACGGGGCCAAGAACCCGAGCTGAGGGGGTGGGGGCACAGGTGGTTGAGGTTGAGATGAGGGCATTGGAGGGCGCGGGCTGGGCAGCGCTGGGCGCCGAGGCGGTGTGTGGAGTGGAGGAGGGAGGAGGGGGCGGTGGAACAGTGGGGGGAGGCGGTCGTGAGGAGGAGGACAGGGACAGAGCGGCTGTGGCCGAACTCAGGAGAGAGAGCGAGTGTCCGAAGGCACCGCCACTGCTGGCGCCTGAGGTGGAGTTCCTGTGTGGTGAGAGTGCTCGGGACAAGGATGGAGGGTGAGGGAGGGTGAGGGAGTACGAGTGGCTTCGTGGGGCAGCTTTAGGGCTAGGGGGCTTGGGCAAGGATGGAGGTTTCCGGCCCAGAGTCTGCGCTGCCATGCTTGGTGTCTTGACGCCCAGCACCAGCATGCACTGCTGACAAGAACATGGCTGGCCTAGAGAAGTGATAGCACTAGCAGGAAGAGCACCGCTAGGATAAGCACTTCCATTTCCTCCAGTGATTCCCGAAACACCCACTCCCAAGTGTCCACTCCCATTGGATGCCCAGGCATGTGGCTTGGGCAGCGGACCTGAGACAAGCGGGTAGGCCAAGTCCGAACGCCTCTGGACACGGCGGCGTCGCTGTGTCTGCCGATTGATCTGGGTCATGCCCTGCAGGTCGATGAGGTAGCAGAAGCCCAGCGGTGTCAGATCCAGCCAGGGCTGCTGCCGGTCAAGCGCCGCCTGAATTGTGATGCCAACCTCCGTGTCATAGGGAGTCCATGAGCCTGAATCATTTTCCCACTCCCACACCCAGCCCTGACCAGGAGCAGAGCGCGGGTCGTAGAAACTCCGCCTCACGGGACGTAAAGTACCTGTACAGAAGAGAGATTAGCACTACAGGTGAGAAAAGTCACAGTCTCTAAGCATGTCATACTCATACACTGACAAATTTAGTCTTTTCACAAATAAAAGGAACTTTTCAACAATTTTTTGAACATTATTGAAACGGTTAACGTGTCAACAGTGTCAGTCAGTGCGCTGTGTGTCATCGCAACAAACTTGTTTTGTTGTCATCTGACAGTTGCTGAGTTGCTGCCTGCTTATGTAGGGAACCAATGTCTATTCGTGCACATTTGCAGACAGAGAGATTCAAAAGAAATCCAAGGGTTCACACACACTGAGAAATCTGTGTACTAAACTAAAATCCAGCTCTCTTTAGTGTATTACTCCTTTGGGTTCCCAGACTTTACTTTGATCTAAGAAACTGGAGTATGCCGTTTACATGACCACTTGAATAATTAAATTACTGCAGCAATCCAATTACAACTGCAATTTTAATTGCATGTAAACAAAGTTATAGCTTAAAATTTAATTTTTAATCTCCATTTTCAGTCAAAAACATGCAGGGTGTTGGAAGGCAAATGAGTAATCCCAGAAAACATTTTTTTAATTGACTACTAATTCACCATAATCAACATAGCAGAAAAATGTTGGTTCACTGGTAATTTTATACAATAAATCTATTTCAATAAATAAATCTTAGCTACATTTGCCATTGTACACATCATGAGCCCTGGTTCCTATCATTATCAACACAAACAAAATTGGATCTGGCCAGCTTTACGACAATGAATCATTTTACATAAAATCACTCTTGTTTACACCACAATCACTCGTTCATGAGTTGTTATAAAAAACTGCAATGATGAAGTTTTGAAAGCATCATAGGTGATTTACCCCAGACCCCAGTTTAATACGGAGCTGGGAAACTGGCACTCATGGTATAAAAATCATAAACCTAATTATAACCCAGCTAATCCACTGCAGACAAAAGAAAAGCACATTATTGGAATTCCACGTCTGGTACAAATTCCACAATGAAAGAGGAGACGAGACGTGACCTCCACATGAGCACCAATTTATGACTACCCCATAAAAAAATTAGACAGTGCATATAATGCAGCAGAAAGGGTATTCATCTGACCCGGAGCCCCCCTCATGACCTCACTCTACAGCTATTCGCATCTCTCCTCCTCACTCATGTTTTTTTGGAGTAATGGGTCGTCGCCCTTCGTCGGCCCTCTTCTCCAAGTGCCTCAGTCTTCCCATGTGGGCCACTCAGCCTTGCACAATGGCCTTTGTCAGTCAGTGGAGGGTGATGGAGTCTCCCAAAACTCTAAGTAGCCAACAATTCGTCTCTTTGTTTTGATAGCACTTCCCTCCATGGTTATGCCTCCAATGTATTCCACCTCTTGCACTGTGAGAGGTGCTCTTATTGCACTGATGGGGGTTAATTTGCTCGGCCGTTTCATCATTAGCAGAACCTTCCAGCGAAACTGCTTGCATTTGGTTTGCAATTAGGCCTGCCATCAACACTGGATGGCGAATAAGCAGCAGCATTCAAGATCTTAAAGGGAAATGTCAATGTTTTACACTGTTAAGAGGTACACATGGTAGTTTGGTGTGATATGCCATTCAGCACAAACATTTAATACAGCGGCGGTGCAGGAACCAGACATCTGAAGCTTTTAATGACTCTATAAGCCAGCACACAGAAACCAATTTTGATAAAATGATTATTAATGTGCTGCCTCATGCCCGGCAAGTAGTCTTACAAGAGTTCTGCGATAAAGTTTTGGTCTAAAATGTATTTAATGTAAGATGACGCAATCAATATGCAAGATCTTTTGTCCAAAAAAAAATAATAAAAAAATAAAAAAGAACTGACATCATCACCAGAACGTAAACTAATAACAGTTTTGACGGCGTGTTAAAACGTACATGCGTCATGTTGCAGAGGTACCTTCTAAAGCTAGCATGCTAACCAGCTAGCCCCAGCTTTTCTTGTCTAATACCACATTGTACCTCAAGAGGTGTTAATGATGCACTGTAGAGTCAAGCCTGCCACATGAGCAGATGGAGAAGTACACCACCAGCTCTTGGGCTGAGTTCAGAATGGTTCACTGCTGTACTGCACACTGTATTCTACAGTAGTATGTACTGCATACTGTATACGCCCCCTGTGTGTAGTATACAGTACAGTAACAAGTTCTGACCTACGGTGTAGTATACTAATACAGTCACATGACCAGTTACCTCACATTTACCTCAGAGCTGTCATTACTGTATCCGCTGTTTAGAGCTAGCCGCTGCTAACGCTGCTCAGTCCACCTGAAATACGTTTAGCCTAACTGCTAGCCGCCCTCGGCTATTTCACACTAAAACTGAAGCTCTAAAGAGAGTCAATCTTCAGACCTGTATATTTTAACTTTCTGAAAAAACATACCCCACTGCAATCATTATACCCACATTTGTACACAGAGTTGGCTGCGTTTTGCTCCCCAGTGTTACACATCGCCATACTCTTTTTGACTGAAGCAGGCTGAGAGCTAGTGAGTCTGTGGTTTATGATGGGATACAGTACATCATGAACACAGCTCCCCCCATATACTAGAACATCTATGGAACTTCTATGGAGTAGAACACCATCCGGGTATCTTCAGTGCACTACAGATTTACAGTTTGGTCACATACTGCATACTGCATACTAACTTTAGGTAGATTTAATATGCAAGTAATACCTAATGCGCCATTTCAGATGTAGTCTTGGTGTTTAAAAATAAATAAATAAATACATAAATAAATAAACGCAACTAGTCAACCAAAGACGCTCTTGGAGAGCAAAGAGATTGTTTGGTGCTGAACTCACAATGTTTCATCTACACTGGTAAACACTGATGAGGGAGAGGAGGAGGGACTGTAAGGAGTATGACGGTTGGTCATCCTACACAATGCCCACCACCACCTAAAAATCACCCCCGCTGTGATTACAAAAAAAAATTCTCTTCAGAGTCCTTCACATTACAATACGGAGTGCCGTTCTTTACGTCAGTGACTAATCTTGCAGACATTTTGATACATCTGGGAAATTCCCCTTAAATAGGGATGGACTTAAGTGTTTCGTCAAGCAAGTCTTACAGGTATCCATCAAAGGGATCAAGGGTGGAAATGTAATGTGACTCATTAGATATAACAGCAATATCAGAAACTGCCTCTATTTAACAACCAAATCAGTTGTGCACAAATGCATGATTGTTAATGTGCATCCAGCAGGCTTTAAAAAGCGACCTGAATCAGACAGTTACGTCCACCCTACTCAGGGAAGGAGGATAGAAACATTAAGCACAAAAGCACAACACTGCTGGTTAAGATGTTATCTACAGACCCTGGCATGCTCCAGGGCCCCTGTCTAGCTCTGGCGCCCCTCGATCATTCAGGGCTCTGCCCCGGTCTTTGCTGGCCCCTGATTTTAAAGGCTGCAAATCAACTTCACAAGAGAACATTAACGTGCTTAAACGCCGGACGCCAGTTGCATATCAACTCCTCGTACAAGCACAGTAACGAGCCGGAACTACATAAGGGCTTAAAAAGTCACGCCCATCTTACCAGTATCTTGGCGAAATTGATGCATGGACTGCAGATCGATGATGTATGGTGATAGTCTGGAGTCGACTTGGCCCAGCACCACGCTGCCGGCGCCCCGGGGGTCGCTGCGGATCACCGCCTCGATGTGGTGGGACACGGCCGGGCTGTAGGGCCGCCAGCGCCCGTGCTCGTTCAGCCATTCCCATACGACCACGGCCGACGCCAGCAACATCGCACACCTGCGGGGACAGAAACAGAGGGTTGGGCTTTGCCATCTGTACAAATAAACTATTCTAGCATTATTGATTCTGCAGCGGCTCAAGGCGCTTTCCACACATTGACGGTAACGTTACATGTTGAAAACGGAGCCGCTAGGTCCTATTCAGAGTCCCGCAGAAGGTCTCCACTCCAACAGACCCCACACCATAGCGGGGGGTTCAGCCCACACAGCTCGACATTATGAAGTCAAAAGTGCACACAATTATCCATCTAGGTTTTTAAAGGCTACTGGGAAGACGTTACATCAGTTTAGCGAGCATATTTAACTACTCCCCTTAGCTAACATAGCTAGCATGGCTAACAAAGCATCCGTCACCAAATGCGCCGTTTTGCTAATAAAATGTCGGTTAGCTTGATCACAGTGGTCGCGAATAACTCTTTATGTGCTATGTTAAAAAATAAAAGCCAGTCAGTTAGCCAGCATCTGTCGTTTGCATGCAAGTTGACGTTACAGTGTGAAATCTGCAGATAGCCAGCCCCGCTAGCTCTCGCCTCGGAGAGAGAATTCCTACTACCGATTAGCATTTCAGCTAAACAGAAAGACACACGGCCAGCAGACATCCACAAAAAGGGAAAACTCACCAGGAATTTGGCACTAGACGTCTTCCTTCTGCACTCAAACAGTCGGTAAATCCTCTGGCAGATACATCTTTAGTTGCCGAAAGCTGCTACACATCCGCGATGTCTGTCTGGATAGTTTTCCAGCCAAATCAACTTACTGAAGAAGAAGTGTCTTCATCAGATCCTCCTGCAGAGTTAACACAGCAACTGAGTGCATAGCTGATCCTGAATAACGGCACATGTCTGGCCCACTGCTAACCTGTGGTATCTAACCTCGCTGACATTACGGTCTTTCTGTCTGCTTAAAAGAAAATCTTGTGTTTTAGCATGATGGTGATGGACTCCTGCTTGTTTTCGTGCATTTCTCCAGTTTCCACGCCCGAACACGACACAGGGGCCAATCGCGCCTCGCTACCTCTCCAGTCTCCGCCCACCAGTCTGAACAGCTCCGTGCAAATGTTGGCCTCTTATTTAACAGATTTTAAATTTAAAAGAGGCTGTACAGATTTTAAATCATGTAGAAGCGTGAGATTGTTTGTCATTGTGTAAAACGGAATATATTCCACAACTATTAGCAGCAAGAAGGAAGAGTTTAATTTTATAAAAGCGTTGTGGAGATGCCGGGGATTGAACCCGGGACCTCATACATGCGAAGCATGCGCTCTACCACTGAGCTACATCCCCTCTGAACGCGTCACCGCACACTGGGCTACATATACCACACACAGATCATATTCAGTTACAGCTACAATCTTTTACGTGTCTCTTTAAATACAGAGGCATGTTTTAAAATTCGGACAAGTGGTTTGTGAGTGTTTTAGTTTACCTAATGTTAATTATGATTTAGGATTCAAGGTAACGTTAACTGTTAGTTAACTTGTTGTAAGTGACCACTCGTCCTCCCCAGCCTGGTGTGTTGGTTCATTATTTTTATCATATCAATGTAAATACAGAATCGCACATTAAAACTTCTGCCTAGTAAATCTGAGTGCTTCGATAACTTCGACTCAAGTTACCATTAAAGGGGAATTAAATCGAAATGTCAGTTTATAAAACACTTTAGATTATTTCTACACAATGAAACTGATCACATACTAAGCTAACGTGAATACACCGTTTTAGAGAATCATGCATGGTTTAAACTAGCTTAGTACTGATTTAGCTGGTCACCCAGTTTGGTCATGCTGGTTAACCATGCTGTATGCAATCAAAACACAGCGCACTGTATGCTATGCTGCTCAGTGCTGTATTTTTTTATAGCAGGGCCCTAAAATGTAATATGGTGTCTAACGTATCATTTTATAAAGTGTTGAGATTAAGTTTTTGGCCACAATATATGTTTTTAAATCCAACCCTGGCTATGTGGTACATGCTAGGCCACTGCAAATACAGCAATATGTACTAATAACTACTGAATAATATTTTATCATTATGAACATTACAGAATGTATAAAACTCAGAAGACATGCATAGCTGCACTGATCCATTCAGAGCATAAACAACATTTGCACTGTAGGCATCATGACCTCTGGTTCCTATCACCACCACTGTAAAGAAAACACATTGGTGCATTTCTCTACAATGAACCAGTCCAAAGCAAAACCCTCTGAATGACTGGTTTCATGTCAGTGACTGAATTCTACAGAAAGATATGCACAATGCTAGCTATAGGCTGCTTCTCTACATTTATTTCTTTATGTATTCATAGATGTCTCTCCCAGAAAAGATCCAGTAAATCCGAGTATGTCAGTGAACTGCTAGAGCTTGCCATGACAAGTAAAGCATGCTGCTGTGTTCGTGTGCTTGTTTTACCTAGCTGCACTGCAAAACCACATGCAGATGCTGCTAAACCAGTACTGTGGCAAACGAGCACAGTCTCCAGCCAGTGGAAAAACAGCTGACTAACAAGATTTATATTTTGCTAAAAGGGAGCAAGAAAGTCTCTATGGAAAGCCTTTATGGAGATGGAAGAAAAACAGTTTATTGTTATTTTAAAGGAAATGTGAAATGTGAAAATAACCTCATACACTTTATAAGTTCAGTGAAAGTCAGCATTTACAAAAGCATTACAAAAGCTATTCATTAATATCGTGGTGGAGCTCAGAGTAGCAGGATCATGTGAAGGGGAATGCCACTGATTTTTCAGAACTGAGTGGATTGATGTAAAATGCTCCATTCTAGAGAAACACGTGAACTCTTTCTTCACAGTGGTGGGAAGCAGGGGTCCCCGCTAGGGGTACGGACTATAACTCACTAGGAGCCATTTTATTCACCACCATAAATATATCAGGCATCTTAGATATCAGCTAACACTTTCATTACCACTGCATGTAGAGCTTAGTTACTTCCTCTCTGAGCTTGAAGTTGCATTAAGGTTATCAACCTATTTAAGGTTATCAGATGTCTGGATCTTATTAGTACCACTGTGAACAATTGTGCCTCAGTAAGCTCATCTAGGATGGAGCGATTTACACCTAACCACTCTGAATAACTGTACTTGCGTCTTAATGATGACTGAATATTGAAAAATCCATGGAATTCCTGTTTAAGGGCACATTGGTTTTCCGGACGTGATCTACACCATCAGCTTCAGTCCTAGAGTTTTCTCTTCATCTGCCTCCCATTCAGGCCGCATCAGATTTCTTTTGTTTGTTTGATTTTTTTTACAAAGCTGTGACGTTACTCTCCTCTGACTTCTCCTCAGACCAAATAGCGCTGCCAGAAAACGGTTTAATGTTTACAAGCAAGCCCACTCTCTCTTCCTCCTTCACCTCTTCTTCTGGTTTATGTCCATCTTCTTTATCTTCATCTTTTGACTCCTCTTTCTGTTCTTCTCCTTCTTTCTTTTCGTCTATCTCCTCTGTGCTGTTATTCTTCTTTACTCTCTCCTTCAGGTCAATACTGGAATAGTCATCCGAGGAGTCATCCTCATTCCCCTCTGCATTGGTCTCATTTTGACCGTTCCCTTCATTATCTTCCTCGTCTTGTTCTTCACCTTCTTCATGGCCCTCTTCATTGTCGCCAAAGGCTTCCTCTTCATCTTGATTCTGAGGGCGAAATCGGGCAATAAACGTGGTCATGAAATCAACCCCTTGCATAACACGATCACGAAGGCCTCCCGGTCTGTAGATGAGACGTTGGACAGTGTACTGGTCATTTGTGTCACGGTTCAGCCGCTTGTAGAGATAGAAAAGGAGCAGGACGAGCAGCACCCAGAAGAAGAAGAGGGTCAAAACTATTGGAGTGCTGTCTGGACTTTGCTCCCCATTTGTCATCTTCGCTGAGAAACAGAGAGAAAGAGAGAGAAAGACAGTGAAGGATGCCGTCATGAATGTGGGCAGGTGGTAATGAAAATGGTACTGTGGTCATAACACTCAACTGAATTCACGCAAAAACCGTTCTAAGACTTAAATAAAGCTTTTCTGCGATGTGACATTTGACAGTGTAGGAGCAGCAATGATGAAATCTAAGAAATGAACAAGCAGGGTTTGATTCAAGGGGAGATAGGAGAGGAAAGCAGCCCCTTGTAAAAAAACATACAAAATCATGCCATTGAAAACGAGCCCTTCCCCTTATATACACTCTGGATTAAAGGGCCCATATGCTCATTTTTTCTTGCATTTATTTATCCAACTTAAGTGATCAACTTATGGTGTTTGTGTAAGATCTTGTATGAAAAACACATTTAAAAATTTTGACATAAAACGTTCTTACAACTTTTGTGCATCCCTTAGAATTAAACAGGCAGTTTTTGTTACCCTGTCTTTAAGCATGACATACAGCCACATGAAAAAACTTGAACAGTGAAAACAAGTTAACACACCCTTAACAGTAAACAGACCTAAATGTGTCTTTTTCTCTGCCAACTACTTTGTTATTTTGTTAAAAATGATTTTCAAAATATTACAATTATTCAAGGATTCAAGGAGACTTTGTCATTCGCATCACATGGGGTGGAACGAAATTGTAGTAATCAAGGACCCAGTTACACCCAGACAGCTGTACTTAAATAAATAAAATATATATAAATATATAAAAATATAGAGAGAAAGAGCAGCAGGAAATTGAAAAGGTGTTTATAGTGACTGAGTGTCCTCAAAGTGTCGGTACAGTGGTTATGACTAATTGGCGTTTAAAAGTCTTACAGCTTCCGGGATGAAGCTGGTCTCAGTATGGATGGAAAATAAAATAGCGATGGAATTGCAATATCTACAACAGATATCTCAGGGAATATCCCAAAGATTGTAGAATGGTTATGTCACATTAAAAGGCCTGTACCCTGGCAAAAATAAAAATAAGTATTTGATGTAGATGGTTTGAGAATTATGTTTTATAATAAAATTTTTCCCAATCTATTAAATTCAGTAAATAAACAGTAATTGTTTATTTAAATGTGCAGAAGTGGGTTTCCTGTAGAGGGCATGTTTAATTATTCAAAATCTACAAAATCAACATGTAATTTGAATATTCTGATTGAATGCTCTTAATAGCTTAATAGCAACACATTCAAAACGCAGAGGTAAACCTCTCTTTATTATGTCGAAGTGAGGTAGGCAGGAGAGACTGATAAATGTAAGGCTGTTTTCCTGATATTGCAAAACAATCTACATCAAATACTTTTTCATTTTTGTCTGGGTACGGGCCCTTTAATGTGACATAACCATTCTACCAAAGACATTTGTTGTAGATAATGCAATTCCATCGCTATTTTATTTTTTTGACTGTGCTTTTAAGATTGATGAATGTAAATGAGCTCTGTTTGGATTGGCTACTGAATGCTAATCCAGCCTAAAACACTACCTAGAACTTCTGTGTGAATGGGTGGGGCTAAACTTCTGTAGGCTAAATATGCTAATATGTCTTTGCTGTAAGAAAAAAAAATTCCAAATTGGGAAAACATTGCAATTGAACATAATAGGATGTGAACTGATCTAGCTGTCCATTCATCATGAAATCTGAACACCGTAATTAATAAATAATATTATTATGTAATATGTAAAAGTGACGCACTGAGAAAGTTTACTAGCCTTTACACACTACATCAAACTACATCATATCAACAAGTGAGAAAATGTGTTTTTCGTTCGACTATGTGGGTCCTGAACCCACCTGAAACCCGTTTCTCAACCACTTCGCACAAGTACTATCTCTTATACGTACCTGCGAATGGAGGTGAATTATTTTCACCTGAGACAATCCAGACACTTCTGCAGCATAGATTCAAAGATTCTGTGGAAAGAAATAGTGCACCTTACACAGGGTGTATCTGTTTAGCAGTGAAGCCATAGGCTAAAGGCCCCTCGCTAACACCTTCACACAGGAAACGCCTTTTTCTTTGACACATTTATAGTTTATCATGCTTTTACTTTTCATGTTTTTACACTTCATTTTCACACATTTGTTAACCTAACACTGGAAATGTCCACTAAGAGTTAAGATGCATAGTGTATATACTAGTGATGACATACCAACTTAGATGTGCTGTACATTAAACAGCAGAGGCTTTGGAGGATATACGTCCAAAAATGGCATGAACAGAGACTCACATTTACTGAACATCAAATATTCCATTATTCTGTACTGTGATGTGGGGACATGAATGATGGAAGTCAAATGCAGTGCAGTACAGTACAGTACACCATGTAGGAACATTGCTTGATATTCACAACCCACTATTTGGTTACATACTAAATTTAATCACTGTGACAGAAGCGCGGTTATTGAATCACAGGGTGCGTTTCTAAGGCAGGTTTTCCCAGTATAAACGGCAGTATTTTTTAAAAAATAGGTGTGAAGAAAGTAGCAAGTATTTTAAAGCCATATCTTCAGATCAGACAGTTCTGAATCAGTCACGAAGGCGACGTAAAGACGACACATGGAGGACACAATGTATGCCCTATATGTGATACACTGTAAACACACAATTAACAATAGAATTTTTTTATAATGTCAAGAATTACTTACCAGGACTCGATTGCTCTTAAACTCTTTTGAGCCACGAAGAGAAAACACAGACGTTTTGCGTGGAAGGAAAAAGAAGAAGAAAAAGTGGGTGGAGGTAAAGCGAGCGAGCACAGTACCAGCCACTCTCTCTCTTGCTTTGAACGATAGACATGTGTGATTACACATGTGTGCCTAAAATTAGAATCTTTTTTTAAGGGCTTTTTGAGTCCTGATATTATTATTGGAAGGACATGCACCACCCAAGTTGACTCACTCAATTAAATAAGCAGCAAGGTTGAGGAAATCCGATAAACAGGTCTTCAAAGGTTTCATCCACATGCATGTACTATGCTTATACATAGCACATTGTATTTCCATATTGTTACACAGAGCTTGAGCGGGTCAAATGATAAAGAAGAGGAACACAGGTTTGAATTTCTTTCCATTTATTTATTTATACTTTCCTTTTTACACGAATTTTGGAATGGAGAATGTTGAAAAACCATAGACCATCAAGTCCAAGAGAGATATCAGATTCTGTTTTACTTGCCCTATGGGTTAAAATGACTATTGAATGTAAGACACTTTTAGAGCGGCGTCTTTAGGAACCGAAACTAAAAAACACAAAAAAAAAAAAAAAAACCAAAAAAAAAAAAAAAAAAAAAAAAAAAAAAAAAAAAAAAAAAAAAAAAAAAAAAAGAAAAAAACAAAAAAAAAAAACAAAAAAAAAAAAAAAAAAAAAAAAAAAAAAAAAAAAAAAAAAAAAAAAAAAAAAAACAAACAAAAACAAACAAAAAAAAAAAAAAAAAAAAAAAAAAAAAAAAAAAAAAAAAAAAAAAAAAAAAAAAAAAAAAAACAAAAAAAAAAATACATGCAAATAGTTGCTCAAACAGCACAGCTCTGGGTCTTCATACAGGAAGGATTTGGTGGAACCCTTTAGTGAGCGATAGCATGCTTCAGTACTAGCCCCTCAGATACCACATCCTGTTGTGAGCATTTTGAAGATTCAAAAGTAAACCTGCTTCTCTGCACCAGCAAAGCAAGAGCTCGTTGTGAAATGCACAGCTTGCTTGAAACCGTGTTTGCGCGCTTGAGATATAAGGTTAAGTGATTTGATCGCACAGTCATTCAGTTAGTCAGTTACAGCTGTGTTCTTTCTTTTACATGTAATGATATTATTTTAGTCACACCATTCAAGGCCTTTACTGAGGCCTAGACGCACATTTACGGAACACAGTTACAATCCTTTTCGTTTTTAATCTAATTACTTGGAATTAAGGAACTTATAGCAAATGGCTATTCTGTTATAGCCAAAATTAGATGTTACTTAGGGTCACAGAGATAGCTAGCGATAAGTCACATGGTTCATAGAGATTACAGGAAGCATGTAAATAAGTGTGATGGTGAGTTCTAACACACAGACACACTGAAGTTACTTTACGTTTCCAATAAAGCCAGAAATGAACAAAAGAACCACCACATAAGAATGACCAAATATACTCTACGTAAACTAGTACTGGCAAATATGCAATAGCTAAAATGAAAAAAGGTCAAATGCAAAGTATAAGCCATAGGGGTCAATGTGCAGCCCTTGGGAGAGTGTGTTACTTAATGATCCATCACTGGAGTAAAGTTACAGTATGCGTATGCAGTCACTTACTGAGTGAAATTTCCCTAATAAAGATACTAAGTTATATAGTAATAAAATACAATACATACAAATAATAATAAAAAGAACTAAAAGGAATTAATAAGATATCTAAAAATAGATACCAATGTACTTCCTGATATTGCATGACAAACTAATATCTGGAATTGTGGCCCCAATGATACTTAAAACCCAGCTAAGAGAGGCTTTCTGGTAGCTAACTGATTCTACCGGATACTCTTAGCTCTTCGTTGATGATTATTATTACTATGATTTTTGTCTCGACATCCAGCTGGAACGAGAAACTTGCTTGGCCATGCTGGCAGATCGAATAAACCATCACACTCTGTGCTGGTCGACCAGCTAAGTTGGTCTAACACCCTAACCGACCTGTGGACAAAATCTGTTGACATTCTTTTGTCCACTTTGCTATTACGTCACATAGTGTCAGAAACCACTTAAGCAAATATACAACGTATTTCACAACTTTACAAACCGCACACTCTAGACCTGGTTACTGGACATCGCAGTGTGAGGCAGGCCTGTGCTGATTTGTGCATCACTTATTAACTACAGGGTGACGAATAAAGGAATATCCAACATGAAGTGTTTTAGTAAGGTTTTTGGCCTCTATAAGCTGACAAATCAGCTGCCTTGGTATGGATTCTAGTCTGTATTCTACTGGAGGGATGAAGCATCACTCTTATATAAGAAGATGCTGGTACACTACAGCGCTTCAGTGGGCAGTAGGTTATACTGTAGGTTACTGTGGTATATAGTCTGGTCATTTCATAACATGTGGTGCTGTCCTTTATTGCCATCTGGCAACAGGAAGTGGGCACTAAGGCATCACGAGATGGCATGCATGGGCATGTGCCACTTTAGAAATGGCACCTGTCATTGATGACTGTTAATGAGGGATACTTGCTGTTCACACCTCTGCACACATTTCTTAGCAGCACTTAATAATGGCACCTGACATTCAGAAAAGGTGCTTGCCACTCATTTCAGGCATGTAACAACCACTCCTGTAAAGAATCCAGAGATCCTGCACTCTGGCCACTTACTCTTGACTGAGAGGTCGTTAATAATGCCGTTTCTTAAAATGTCAATCTCAATCCATATTAGTCACTAAGGAAAACAATAGTCAGTCTAGTCACTCTAGATGCTGAAACAGTTTCTTGGCCATAGAAGTATAGCTGATGCCGATACCTCTTTCATTCCATTGTTTTCAGAATCTCTGCTACTCTATGTAGTTTAGGATCAACTGTTCTTGCTGACAGTCTAATCATGTGCTGCAGTGACATTCTCAACAGCTGCTCTTCTGTTTTTCCTGACATTTTTGCACTAATGCACAAACATCACTGATGTCTTCCCTATAGAACTACATGCAGATGTCACTTTAGTCATGGTTCACTGTTGAAGGACCAGCCAGTTGAAGATGCTATACATGGAGCCTGTTGCATGTTAGCATATTCATTGGCTTAATTATATCATATATGATGCAGCACACAAGTCTGGAAACACCTGGATCTTCAACATGTCATCCACCTTCACTTAAACTCATGACTTTAGAGTAATAGAAACAAACTGTATGGTATGTTTAATTGATCACATGGTGAACAAAACAAGTGTAAAAAACAAATGAACTGATTTCTCCAAATAGTTACTTGAATTCAGACAAGATCTGCTAAAAGACCCAAGTGCATGTGCATCAGAGGAAGTCTATGAATTTGTTAGGATATGTCTGTATATCTGCATAAACAGAGTGCTTGTTTTCCACAAACTACAAATGCTGCATAATCTAGCAACAAAATACTACAATGTCCAAATAAAGTGGCATGGATCGGCACCTCTGTGGGCAAACCAAAGATCCGATACTCTGCCCAATGGTGCCTAATGTCGCCTAATAATCATTTCTTGCCTAAAACATTTGTCAATATTGTCCCATTTCTTAAAATATCACTCTTAATTTACAACAGTCAGTCTAATGTGGCATCTTGGCTCTATGTGCTAGCTGGGTCAATACCCCTTTTCCTCCCATTGTTTTTCCATCCCAAATTTTGCCACATGCAGGAATGAAATTCAGACATCCAAATATTTTAAGGACATGATAGTGGTTCACACAACAGCTTATTAAGTTTTTGAATTTGCATGTGCATGTTGAAAGTTTTACAATACCATTTTGGGCAAATTGTTCCACACAATACGGCTTCCATTATGTTGCAGTTAGATGCAGATATAGATGCACCCAGGGAGCAGTATAAACCACACGGGGTCAGAGAGGTGTCAGTGGTTAGTAAACTTCTGTCTTTTATTTAAATCTAGTCATCACTTACAGAACGGGAAGAAAACACTTACATTACTTTACAACACATTCAGCAAATAAAGTTAGAGGCATAAACAAAGAGGTTAACAAATTAGGATGAGTAAAGCAACATCCCTGATTGTAGTGCACATAAAGATAGAGCTTGTGCAAATGAAAAATGTTTAAAAAAAGAGAAAGAGAGAAAAAAGAAGGCAAACTATCTCTACTGCTATCAATGGATTAAGAATCTAACAAGAATGAAGCACTATTCATTCATGCAGGCAGAAAGTCTGCACCAGTGGAACCAGTATATTAGTTCACAACAATCCTGACCGCTAAATACCCTAAACTCTCATTAGAGCATTCACACCGACAGCTCACAGGACTACACAGAACAGGGTTGCTACTGATACAAAATGAAGTATATAGCCACATAACACATGTAAAAAAGAGCTACACTTGTTAAGACTTACACCATTCAGTTAGCTGGTAGTAAAAAGGAAGAATTAAACAGTGATGACCATGTCTGCAAATATGCATTGTTACCATCAGGTCTAGTTAACAGTGCACAGATAGGCTACTAAAGAGTACAGCATGTAGGATTATTTTTGCGCTATTCCCCTCAAAGCCTCTTTTCTGTCAGACAGTTTGCATTGGGTAGCTACATACCCAAAAACTAACCACCAAAACACTGACTACGAAATCATTCTAAAATCTGATTGTGTGTTTTTCACTAGCAGCAGAAATCAGTACCTGATGTAGAAGCTCTTCTAAGTGCACAGTCCGAGCCGTGATCAGTTTCACTTTTTCTTGATCAAACCATTGAAGTCATAAATCAAATCTACACAGCACATAGAATTCCTTTGCTCAATCGTTTTAACATTATGCTGTTGGGCTGCATTTCCCATGATCCTTCACTGTGATGTAAAGCTATAAGGGTAAGGCTATGTGGGTCTCTTGGGATGCGTGTGCAATCATGTATCTCACACATCTCCATCCTCAATGCGAGCGACCTGTCTCTCCAGCACATCGATCCTGTGCCCCTGAGCTAACACTAACGCTCTAAGGGCACGGATTTCTGTCAGAATGTCAGCCAGTTGGTCGTCCTGCCGAGAAATAGAGATAGAGAGAGAAAGGAAAGAGGCAGGAGAGAATCAATTACAGATCAATACAAGTCAATCTGAAATCAAACATGACTGTTTTACCCAGTTAGTTCTTGTCCCTCTTTATGTTAATGACTATTCATCATTTCAACAGTCTAGGATCAAACTGTGATTACATTCGTAAACCTCTAAAGAATCTTCAGAGTGTTGATTGCACCATCATGCACATCATGCACCAGTGAGCGGGGAAAAATTATGCTAACAAGTAACCAATATTCCTCACTTGTTTTGTTTTTTCATTTTAACTACATGTAACTGTTTTGGATCTTCATGAAGTATTTACTGTAAGACCAAAACGTCTTCATTTTACACAAATTAATTGATTGATTACTTTAAGGACAAAAGCACCAATGGCCCCTGTGTGGAAACGCTAACATATACCCAAACAACTACGTTTACTTGATCTTTCCTGGACAATAAACTAGGCCCAGGTTTAATTACTGCCACACTGTGGAATGTAAACATCACTAGAAGAACATTTCCAGCAATGTGCAGTAGGCTAGTAGGCAGCGCAGCATGCTACGCTACAAAGAACTTCCCGAAAGAGATGAGAAAGGAAATGATTGAAAGATTTCCATCTGGAGAAAATTTACAAAGCCATATCTAAAGCTTTGGGACTCCAGCCAACCACAGTGATTATCTCCAAATTTACAAAACTTGGAACAGTGGTGAACTTCACAGAAATGTCCCAGGCTCACAAAATTCCTTGAAGAACGCAGCAATGCAACAACCAGGAAGTCACAAAAGAAAACAGATGAATATCCAAGGATGTGATCCTCGCTCACTTCAGATAAGGTCAGAACTCTTGATTCCGCTATAAGTTAGAGAAAATGATATCCAGAGGAGAACATAATCCCCAAATGTTGGACTACTGTTGTGTTCTGTGTTCTGTGGACTGATGGGTCAAAAGAAAAACTTTTTGGTAGATGGGTCCCATTACATCTGGCGTATGCTAACACAGCATGCCACAATGCCAGCAGTCAAACATGGTAGAGTGATGGTGTAAGGCCAATTTGCTAAGTCAGGGGCTGGCCGACTTGGCATATTTTATGGAACCCTGCTCTCTACCAGAGAATCCAGCAGAAGAATATCTACTCAATGGTCCACGATCTGAAGTGTAAATGGGTTATGTACCAAGACAACAATCCGAAGCACAGAACAGAACTAAACAGAGAAGGTAAGGAGGGCTACACCAAATGCTCCCACTGAGGCTATGTTCACACAGCAGGTAAACCTGCCCCAACCTGACCTCTGTCCTCATAGGTGATGCAGGTATGTTATCTGTGTGGCAGTGGCAGTAGCAAAAACACTCCAACACAGGTTTAAGACACTAATGTTGAGGCTGCAAAGTGAAGTGTAAAGAAACCAAGGACGTGGCTATCATGCCCCTTACAGCGAGCTCATAATCATTCTGTGTGATAAACCCAGTTGTCGTGATCGATCCTGTGATGCTAGTAATGAAGGAACTGAAGCCCTTTGGGTGAGCGTGCTACATGAAGTACTGTACTACTGTGCATGAGGATCAGTTTAGGAGCATGATCTGTTCTGACTAATGTCAGGTATAGGTTATATTTAATAGACGATGTGAAAACCTCACCAGCTACTGGGTAAACATAGCCTTTGAGTCAGCAAGATTCTTTGTCAGTTGCAGTATGTGTGCTTATCTCAACATAGCCTGGAATCGTATTTATGACTACCACAACACTGTGAGGCCAGCATGACAAACCTTTGTGGTATATAAACCAACACTATCTAAATACAGCGGGGCAAAAAATATTTAGTCAACCACTGATTGTGCAAGTTCTCCTGCTTAGAAAGATGAGCGAGGTCTGTAATTTTCATCATAGGTACACCTCAACTATGAGAGACAAAATGAAAAAATAAAATCCAGGAAATCACACCGTAGGATTTTTAAACAATTTCTTTGTAAATTATGGTAGAAACTAAGTATTTGGTCAGTAACAAACAAACAAACTTACTGGCTCTCACAGACCTGTAACTTCTTCTTTACAAAGCTCTTCTGTCCTCCATTCGTTACTGTTATAAATGGCACCTGTTTGACCTCGTTATCTGTATAAAGACACCTGTCCACAGCCTCAAACAGTCAGACTCCAAACTCAACTATGGCCAAGACCACAGGAAAAAAACTGTAGACCTGCACCAGGCTGGGAAGAGTGAATCTACCATAGGCAAGCAGGTTGGTGTGAATAAATCAACTGTGGGAGCAACTGTAAGAAAATAGAAGACATACAAGACCATTGATAATCTCCCTCGATCTGGGGCCCCACGCAAGATCTCATCCCGTGGGGTCAAAATGATCATGAGAACGGTGAGCAAAAATCCCAGAACTACACAGAGGGACCTGATGAATGACCTGCAGAGAGCTGGGACCAAAGTAGCAAAGGCTACCATCAGTAACACACTGAGCCGAGAGGGACTCAAATCCTGCAGTGCCAGGCGTGTCCCCCTGCCTAAGCCAGTACATGTCCAGGCCCGTCTGAAGTTTGCCAGAGAGCATATGGATGATCCAGAAGAGGACTGGGAGAATATCATGTGGTCAACTCGAGGAAGAAGTATACCGAGTTGCATCCCAAAAACACCATACCTACTGTGAAGCATGGGGGTGGAAACATCTGATTAGGGCTGATTTACTGCAAAGGGGACAGGATGACTGATCCGTGTTAAGGGAAGAATGAGCGGGGCCGTGTATCGTGAGATTTTAAGCTAAACCTCTACATCAGTGAGAGCATTGAAGACGGAATGTGGCTGGGTCTTCCAGCATGAGAAGGATCCCAAACACATCGCTCGGGCAACGAAGGCGTGGCTCCGTAAGAAGCATTTTAAGGTTCTGGAGTGGCCTAGTCAGTCTCCGGACCTCAACCCCATAGAAAATTTGTGGAGGGAGTTGAAAGTCTGTGTTGCCCAGCAACAGCCCCGAAACATCACTGCTTTAGATCTGCATGGAGGAATGGGCCAAAATACCAGCTACAGTGTGTGCAGACCTGGTGAAGACTTACAGGACACGTTTGACCTCTGTCATTGCCAACAAAGGTTATGTTACAAAGTATTGAGTTGAACTTTTGTTGCTGACCAAAAACTTATTTTCCACCATAATTTACAAATAAATTCTTTAAAAATCCTACAGCGTGATTTCCTGGATTATTTTTCTCATTTTGTCTCTTATAGTAGAAGTGTACCTATGATAAAAATTAGACCTCTCTCAACTTTCTAAGTAGGAGAACTTGCACAATCAGTGGCTGACTAAATACTCTTTTGCCCCTCTGTATATATACAGTAGATAAATACAGACTACCTTAATATATTCATTACAAAAAAAAACTTGTCAACGCACTTGTGCCTGTGAACTCTTTTTATTGTTCATGACTATGCAAATCGTTATCATCATGAAAGCGTGACCCATTTGCACATTGCTTTCAGGTTTGGAGAACTAAAGTAAACGCAGAGTGGAAGACTAGTCTGATTTTTGGTCTGATTTCAGTGTGTAGTCTGAATATGGGTTAGGGGCCTGTGGACTTTGAGTGGGTTTCCCCACTGTACTCCACGTGTTTGAATATTACTTTGGCAACCGCCATTTATATGTCTCACCACTCTTGTTAAAAATAAAAACATATTTAAGGATCTGAAACCATTTAGTGTAGCAAAAATCCAAAAAGGGATGTAATCAGAATGGGGCAAGTACTTCTTCTTGGTGCCATTTCACTGTAAAACGAAAGTGCTCAGCTAGCTCCAAAATCCTCAGTGTATGGAAAAAGTGAAACAAAAATCTGTCAGCCCAGACATGTTTGATATCTGAGGCTTGCTTCTTTAGTTTGTCTATTGGCTAACATAGCTAACACACAATAAAAGCTTAGAGCTCACCATGTACCTTTATGCTAATTGCGAGCTCACTTCAAACCATGTTGACAGTAGTTTCATATCGATTTGCTTTTGTGGTTTCTGACACTATTTGACATACGTTATGAACTGTAGTAGTTTGATGCAGACTATTGTGACTCACCGTTTGTGGCCTTACCTCTTTCCTCACTCTTTCCATGCCTCCCTCGATCTCCTTTCCAACTTGCACCTGCTCCATTGCTTCACTCTCCATCTCTCTGCTGCCAGCAGCACTGGTAGTAGTGGAGGCAGCAGTAGAGTTGTTCTGAGGTAGTAGTTTGGGTCTACCCCGGAGTGTGTTTGACTTAGAGGGAGGAGCAGTGTAGCCTCCACTCAGGGAGACTAAGAGTGGAGGTGCGTCTTGCCCTGCTATCCAGTCTTCAGCCAGAAGGGAGGGCTCTAATCCTGCTGTGTCTGGATACAAATCCCCTTGGAACAGGTCTGACTGAGAGGGGTGGCAATTATATGACAGGAATTACACGTTCTGGTACATATTCAGTGAGTAACATTGTGATTACACTGCCTGTCAAAATGGGGGAAATTCGCTTTAACACATTTATTCTGCAACAATTTAACTTATTAAAATAGAAAGCTCTATGCACCAAAAGTGCCACAATATGTGCTTTTGACAACAGTTTGGAGAAGAAGAACATTCATTATTTAGAAAAGGGAAAAAAACACTTTGTATTAAGGTCAGGACTTTGATAAACACAAAGCTGAGCATCCCCAAATTCTTTATAGGCAGTGTGCATAGGCTACACAAAGTATGTCACCACTATGTCAGTCAGATACAATACACCCAGTATTAAAAGAATCCCTATTCACACGTGAGCAAATATGTGAGCAGGTATGTCATATCTCTTCCTCAACCAGAAACACTATTTGAGCAAAACCTGTGCTTACCTTTCTTGGCACAGTCATAGAGATCGGCTCAACCTTCCTCTCGTGGAGCTTATAGAACCTGGAAGACACATACAACGAATCACTGCATATTTTTTGAGCTGCTGCTTATACTAGAAACTTGGAGGACAATGCTAACTGTCAGTTCAGCTAATTCAGCAAACTTCTTTTGGACTCAGGTGGCTGTGGCATTACTGAGGATCATCACTCATGATCTCCCTGATGATACTGCCATTACTTTTATGACTGACAGTCTTATTCTTTTGCTTTTGTAACCTTTAGTTAATTTAATTTCATGTAATATTGGCCTTATTATTAGCCAGCCTACTAAAATGTGTAAATAAAACATGTATGTGACACACGCATGAGAATATTCTGATATGGCAGGGACAATATATAGACTAGCGCAATGGTATTTTTACCTGGCTATCTCACACTTGTTAACATCCACTCCTCTCTTACTAAGGAAGCCAGCTCCTCTCTGAGGCTCCTTGCTGCTGTACAGACTGAGGAAGTGGACATAGGGTGACTCATCAGTCACCTCAAAATAACGAATGGTGCAGTCCCCCTAGGAAAAAGAGACAGAGGTCATGAAGTTCACCACAAGTACAAGTGAGCATTACTTTTGGTAGACTGTGGAACTGTCTAGATGGCGTAGACTCTGGAACTCGAACAACAGTGCATAAAGTAAATACATAAAAGTGATTACGATTTAGAGCTGCTATTAAATATGCACGGTGCTGCCTCCTTAGGTTATCCATTTACACATCAGATGAAAAAAACATGATATTACAAGCTGTGTTGTGTGTACACAGTAGCAGGTTTGTAACAGTACACTCCAGTTAAGCCAACAAGTGAAACCTTACAGCCTGGTTAAGAGTGATACCTTTCCACACAGGTAGACCATGTTTGTGTCTGGGTCATAGAAAGGAAGTAAAACTCCATTACTGGTGTCCATTTCCTGAACAGCCATTGGCTCCGAGAGATCCCTCTAAATGATACAATTACAAAAACAAACACGGAGCAAAACATAAGACAGAGTTACACATAAATAATGAACACTCATTCTTCAGGATCCAGATAAAGATCTAGTAATGTACATAATATCTGAGGAGCCTGGGCCCCTTTTTTTCAAACCAATAATATACATATATAAATACAGATGTATGCAAAATTTTGGGCACCCCTTGTGAAATGATATTGTTATTTATATTGTTGTTATTTAGTTGTTGCAAGAAAATAAGTAAACAAAGCCACACACTGCACATACATGCATATAATGTGGTCTGTGGTTTGGCTCGTATAGCAGGAAATGCAATTTTTAGAATACTAAAAATACTGAATAAAACAAACCTTAAAACACCTTCTGGTCTTTAACTCGCAGTGTTTTAGTCTAAACTTTGCAGCGTTTTACTGAATAAAACAAAAGCTAATATTAACAAGACATTGTTTTAACAGCAGTAAATACAATACATGCCACTGAAAGTGTTTTGGTAGTAGCTATGGAGATTTTCTATGTTGTAAAAGAGAATAAGGACTTTGTTTGTGCCCCCTATCTGATCTACAGACATCCAAATCCTGAATTGTTAACAGTTTTCTTGATGATAGTTACAGTTAATTATTAGAAAGTATTCATTTTTAGAAATAGGTGTAGGAGTAGGTGTAGCCTTTGTGTTGTAGTGTTGGATTAGGCTTGGTTAGGCTTAATAGTTAACAATTTATTAGACTCAGCTTCAAGCCCAGTTGCATTTAACAGATATTTACTTGAATGTTAGTTAAAAGATTGACTGAGCCATAAAACATCTACAGTGCGCCATCAAAAGTGTTCTTCTTCTTTATGTTATGATTATTCTCTCTTACTGGATCCCACAGCGCTAGCTGTCTCTCACTCATACGGCTGAAGCCAGTTGTCAGGATTTTCCCATCAGCCAAGAAGACGGCCCTCATTGGTCTGGTGCCCTCATGGGCCTTGTCCCGCACCTATGAGTGGGGATCATCACAAAGACATTTCATATAATCATACAACCACACGAGTTAGTAGACAAACAGGAGAGGGAAAAAAGCCCCATAGACCCAGCTATGCCAACCTTAAGGACAGTTCCACGTCGGGGGTCAATCACACGTAGAGCTTTGTCCTTGCAGGTTGTGCAAATAACACTGCCTTCTCTGTTCCAGCTCACACTGTAGATCAGGTCAGGGTGGGCATCGCTCAGTTGGTACACCAGCTCACCCGTGCCAACATCCCACACGCACAACAGGTTATCACAACCTGGGATACACACATAGGAGCAAAAATCAGACACACACAAAGAAACTAGCTCCTAGATTTGTGTGGTATTAAATCTCAAACCACAATGTCCAGAACATTTACATTCTTGTAAATACGATCCAGCAAAGTCTTTTATTCTCTGTTCAACTTAGATTTCCAAGCAATCTAAACACTCTCATATAAACAGATGTGATAAGACGAATGGAATGTGGGGAGTTTCCGCATGTTAGCTTTACATCTGATTTCTCGACTCTGGTCCTAAAGGCCCACTGCTCAGTACATTTTAGTGTTTTCCCTTCTCTCAGCATATCTGATCCAACTAATCAGCTCATCAATAGCCTCTTACAGAGATGAAGTGGGTATACTGAAGCAAAGGAAACTAAAATGTGCAAGGAAGTGGGCCTCACGGACCAGGGTTCAACAACACTGCTTTAAATAGCCTTATAATAATACGATAACTATATACTTACCAAACGAGCTAGCTTCTGATGTTACTTAATAATTTTAGATATGCTCTGCATAGTTAGCATGTAACACTAATTAAATCCACTGGCTCTTTGTGTTTTGTCGGTGTTGCCAAACTACCACATTGGCACTCTCTGTCTAGACACACTTCTTTACTACAGAGATTTGGTTAAATTTACATAAACTTGCATTCTTTACATAATAAATCATTCTTTACCACACTAAGGATCTATTTTATAATCTTTCCACATGGTATTTACTGTATGTATGTAAGTAGTACATAAAAAAATAATTGTCACCTCTTGACTAAAACATACCTAATACTGTGTAACAGCTCCATGAGAACAAATAATAGCTGGGACTTTATTTGGTATGGACTGGATGCAGGCGACAATAAAAAGAATTGCACATTTGAGCCAGATTTGGTGGATGCCTTCCCTGGCACAATTCTGGGGAGAATTCCCTGTAGACTGGGATTTTTGCTGCTGGCAAACACGTGTGACCGTGCACTGTACACCTGCAGATTCAGATGCTTCCTTCACACTATGGTCTTTGGCACACCCAAATGCAATCATTAACATCTGCTTTACGATCCATTTTTCCCCACATGGAACGAGACATCCACTGCACTGTACCAACTCTTCTCAATCTATTACTTCTGTGGCACGGCCTGCAGGTACTTTAATCAAGATCATCCATGTGCAGCCCCTTCTGCAGAAGCCTGAAGTTACGACCACCTTAAACACACAAGGGGACTACTTTTTGACCACTGAGCTTATATATGTAACTAATTTGCTGGTAATGTTGTTTTTGTGTAGACTATAATTAAATGCAATCCTCTCCATTGTACACATACTGTAAACCAACCAGAGATTACATTAACATTACAAATGGTTCTTAAAATAAAGTTGGACCAATAAAAATAACAAAAGAATGATAACTTTACATCATATTAGCAATTATTTAAATTATCAAAATATTCTAATATCAGTTATCGGCCCAGTGTCTTAAAACATTCCCCTCTAACTACAGTAAAATCTCTGGCCTTCAATCCAATATGACAAAATACCTCAACATTCAATAAATGCTTTCATTTATTATTAAACAATAATAGCAATAAGTTATTCTACTATTTTCCCGCCAAGTAACATAGCTAAAAACAGTAAGCTACAGTTGCAAAGAATTACGATGGTCAAAGTTTATTACACTGACAGCACAATGTTTTTAAATAAGCTTCCAATTTCATTTATGTGTTTTACAACGGCTTTAAATACACATCACCCAATCAAATTTTAGATGATTGAGTACTGAACAATAGATCTACTGATGCTACTGCCATTACTTTCATGAAAGATAGCTAGTTTTGTGTTTTAACCTTTAAGTAATGAAATGTCATGTCATATTAACCCTGATTTTAAAATATGTATGTATCTCTAAAATACAAATATGGAAGGAAGCAAAATCGTGTATGCAACACAATGAAACAAGATTTTGTGCCTTAAGTCATTTTGGCTTAATTACTCTATTCAACATTTACACAATATTCAAAGATTCAGCAGAATGCAGAACTAAAGGCGGGACAAATGACCATTAAGTGGTTTATAAATGACATATCACGTCACTGTGTGATTCAATACAAAGGTATTTAAAGCAGCATTTTAGGTTTAGCACATGCAAGATGAGCCAGAGAGACTTAAGCCAAATAATCCAACTTTAGCGTCTGGAGCAGGAACCATGTAAGCTCATACACAGGCGTGCACAGGCAGGCAGGCAGGCAGGCATTCACACACACACATACACACACACACACACACACACACACACACACACACAAACAAAAAGATTACCTGCAGTCAACAGGATGTTAAGAGCAGTAGGATGCCAAGCTACAATGCCCACTCTTTTACTGTGGCCTTCTAGAGTTACTGCAGCTTCAGTCATTGATGCTGTGAGGCCACCATCAGGAATCTGCCATATCTACCATCAGCACACAGATTACAATACACAACAAAAGTCAATAACAAACCAAAACCAGAGCACACATTTTGAATTCAGCATTTCTATCAAATAAAAAAACAAGCCTCTAGCTGAAGAGATTATTAACCAGCTTAATTTCCTCCTCAGCTAAATAGTGATGTATAAAGAAAGAGTTCTGAGTAAAGTCCGGTGAAGCAATCTAGATTCTCTGAATTAGGGATAATAGTGAGTCCACCAAAATCCTCCCTTAGCCCTCATACAGAAACGTAATAGAATGTAGAGAAAATGTCCTTATTCTTTTCATTTTATTAAAATCCTAAAGAGTTATAAAAGACATTGATAAGCTATGATAATGACATTATGTTCACTTTCGTATATAAGATCTAATGACAGGAACACTAGACTGATTTTTGGAAAAAAAAAAAAAAAAAAACACACACACAAAATCTCACCAGTGTAGTTGATACTGACACCTACATCATTCAGATAGGTAGGTGATGTCTCGACACACAAATACAACTGGATCACTAACAAATAACAGTTTGGACAGTTGACTCCAAAGAACTATTGAGAAACAAATCCGACTTGCCTGCTGTGGCTGCGGATTGTGGTGAACACAGTCTAAGTGTTGAGGTTACGATAACATCCACCTGGATGATGTTAAAGTCTGTGATGGGTGAAACGTCTCCTTTACTGACCTTTACAGTACAGTCTTCTGAGGCACTGGCAATTACATTGTCATCGTGTGGACACCACTGAATGTCCAGCACAGGAGCAGCATGACCGCACACAGTTGGAGTGGACTGGTCCACTCTCCCACTCTAATAGAAAGAAACACAATAAAGACAAAACTGGTATTTCTGGTTTTGAATGGGACCTCCTCACCTTGTTTTGTTGCCAACTGGCCTTTACACTGTAGGAAATGTTCCTGACAACTAAAGTAAAACCTTATTACATTATCATTATAGCATCTATACAGATTATCTCTCTCTCTGTACATATACATGCATATACATACATATACATATATACACACACACACATATACATATATATATATATATATATATATATATATATATATAGTAAAGCAAGCCATCAACCACTTACTGTCAACAGTTATCTCTCACTTAATCACTCACTCACTCACTCACTCACTCTGGGTCACAGGAAGTGCTGGAGCTTATCCCAGCATTCAATGCGCAAAAGACAGGACACACCCTGGACAGGCTGCCTATCCACCACAGGGCAGACACACAAACACACACACATACACTCACACCTAGGGGGCAATTTAGTTTTCTCTAAGTCACCCGACTGCATGTTTTTGGACTGTGGGAAAAAACGGAACACTCGTAGGAAACCCCTGCCGACACTGGGAGAACACGCAAACACAGGAAGGTCACCTGATGCCCACCTCTGGAATTGTCTGTGATTTTATGTGAATACATTTCTTCCTGATTTACTGAGATTATATTATTACTAACCTTGTTGAGTGGTAATACGAGAAAGGCTCCACCTCCTCCAGCCTCAACAATAACAGCGATGAACTTCGGATTGGCTGCACAAAGAGGCCCCTCCCATGTAACCCGTGTAACTCTGACATCATCCAGGCAATGCTCCGCCTTCCACGCCTGGGCAAACACATGCCGGAACTTACTTTGCCTCACCACACCCCTCCGGAAAGACATGACTGCAGAAAAAGTCATTTAAGAATAACAAGCAAATTAAAGATGTTTTTAAACATTGCTAATAGCCTCTGAAAGCTAGCAGAAGCTGTAAACTCGGTTATGCTAACTGGTTTTACTTGCTTTGATTCGTTGTTCATTGCATTTTGTTGTGCACTCAGATAATAAAAAGAAACCAGCAATACAAGGATATTTATAGGAACTCTTAAAAAACTGGATTCCAGTTTCAGCTGATGTTTATTAGTGGGGTTTTTTCTCAGTGTGCAGGCACTGAAATAACTATACAGTAATACAAAAGAATGTATAGAGAAAAAAAGTAAATGGGTTTATCATCCAGAATCAGGCACATGCTTTCCTCAGTATGACCCCGTGTTACTTTAGTATTGTGCTATAATGAACATCAACTGACATCAGAGGATGCACTGTAGAGAAAAATGTGGATTCTCCCCACTACCCAACTTCTTTACAGTGCTGCTAGCAGGAACCTGGGGTCACAATGCCTATAACATACGTAAAGGCAATTTAATCTAAGATCCAAAATGAATCTCTATGCCATTTCGAGACGTCTGTATATTACATCATCAGTACTATAACAAGCAATACTGAGAGACACTACCTCTGTATGTGAAGCTCCAAAAATATTGCTGATGTGAGTCTAAACGTATCATCATTTACTGTTCTGGGTAACCTTTATCTTTCCTCCCAATAACACTAAAATCCTACACTTCCGTTCTGGGTGCAGCTATTCTTTTGATGATGAATGTATAATGAACCAGTGTTTCTCCACTCAACCGTTACATGGCGCACCCACTACTCTCCTCATATGAACGCTTTTCCTGCCACTTTAACACAATAATGGGATGTTAATGAGCTGATTTGTTGGATTAGGCGTGTTGGGAGCATGAGAAACATTAAAGAGTGCAGGGCAGTGAGCCTCCAGAACCAGGGTTGGGAAACCCTGTAATAAACTGTCTGTGTGGGAGCCTTAAAAGGCATTAAACACCTTCAGACATCTGGTTTCCATTACCACCACTGTGGACCACTCTGACTCAGCATGTTTATCTGAAATGCTGCACGCTTCACATGCTGTGAACGACTTGGTCTGTGTCTCAAACCATTTACTTATGCAGAAACTTTAATGAGATTGCCCAATTTAAAGCCATGTAATTATGGACAGGACCACTGGGGCTAGTGCCCTGGGGCGTCCTGGCCCAAACACAATCCACTGCTAAAGTATGCATGTTACATAATCAAGTAAACCTTGAAAAAAAATCCAAATGACTGAATAAATGTACCCTTGTGTCTGTTTTCAGCTCCCAGTCCACCCAACCTCCAAACCCCTTTCATATTCATGTGTCTGGAAATCCTTGCAGGAAGACCAGGGTCCAGTCTTGCAAGTCATAGTAATGACACTATCTACAGGAAGCTGGTTCAATGCATATGACCATGGACTGTAATAGTACACAGCAGTCTTGTGTAGTATGGGTGAAAGTGAGAGCCCTTACTTCCTATTGTGAAGCGCAATTGAAAGTCTGAAAGGTGACCAAGATGACATGAGAAGGCCTGGCAGACACTAATTATCATATATGTCACTCCAGCATGCACACTGCACCGTCCTAATGGGTAACGTCTGATATATACCTCGTTATACTAATAGCAGCATCTGCGGCATACACGCTACACTGCCCCTCAGTATCCCCACCCCCGCCCCCTCCAGCACACTGGAGCGGAATCATGCTACAGGCGAGCGGAGCGCAGGAATCTGATTAAAAATGCAAACAGTGCTCCATTTAATCTTCAGGCCCTTCAGAGCTCCAGCGCCACCCACGTCTGAATGAGTGCTGAATGAATGGACAGCACTCTCTGGTTTCACTACACACAATGACTATAGACAAAAAACAGTAATGACGAAAAAATGTCGGAAAACGGACCGAAGAGCCACTCGGCTAATAACGTAGCGTTATCCGAACAGCAAAGCTCGGCACACGCACACACAAACAAAGGCGCAGCCGCCCTTAGATAAGCTGCCGTCCTTTACAATGACAGGAGGAGGAGGTGGGGAGGGTGAGGAGGAGGGTGTATGTACAGCGCACGCTGTTATGGTACTGTACCTCAGGTTAAGTTTTCCAATGGAAAAATAAAAAGGACGCGAAGCACGAAGTGTCAGGAAACGGACAACAATATTCCAGCTCGGACGCGTTTCCTCCCTCGACGCCCAGTCTAGTCCGTCAGCCAGCTTCTCACCGACAGACTAATCCAGCAGGTTACCAACAATAATTAGCCTACTTTGGATTTTTTCCGTGTTTTCCTCTAGAAAAAAAGAAAGAAACGTGTAATAAAAAAAACACTACGAATAATAAAAAAAGTTATAAAAATATTAAACGGATATTAAACGGATAGAAAAGAACAGAGCCAGGCTGCGCGAGGGCATCCTGAGAAAACAGCCCAGAATTAAGGCAAGTGTCCTATGAAGCATCAACCGATAGGAGATAATACACAAAGGCCACCTGGAACAGGGATTTTACGCGTTAAAAGTCCTCTGCAGGCCAGAGCAACCACAAGCTTACAAACTAAAACTAAAAAGAAATACTGTATAATATTATTGTGGTTTAGTGTACTGCCTACTGTAACATAATCTCAGCCCGGGAGGGGGGGTGAAGGGGTGGGGATGGGGGAGGGGATGATTACTAACTTCCTGTTACAAAACACCCACAACTGGATTCACAGAAGCTGCTCCCTTTTTTGCGAGATGAGCTATAAGACATTTCTACACATCACCGGCTGGCCATGTGATAAAATAGATGCGAATATGATATTCACCTGCACACCTCACTATAAGCAGGCATCGCCTAATCACCCCGCAGAACAGATTTCAAAATAAAAGTCCCACAACGCATTACTCAATAGATAGACAAATCCCCAAATGAACGCTAATCTGGAGGGATTTATATTTTAGGATCATGCTAATTGTGTAATATTGCATTGGATATAAAAGAGGGCCTGTTTATTTTCTCCAGTCCTGTGATGCAGAGCACATAATTTTAACCTATTAATGCATGTATCTAAAGTTAAACATTTCTTTGGTCTGCATATGTTCTCTGCGATTGCCTGAGAAAATATATATTTTAATCAATTAATCTAAATGGCAAAAGTTGAAAACCAGGTTTTATTGATTAAATATACTAGATTAAAGGAGCAATGTGTGAGATAATGTAAGGTTGTAATGTACTGATACTGATACAATAGCATATCGCCAGAATATGCACAGTTCCTCATCCCCCATAAATTTCGTACCAATCTAAAAGACACGTTTCCCGTTACTCACCAATAGTGTTTCCAGTGATGGAATGAAGGATATTATATAATGCTTGTTTTGCTTCTATTTATCATTTCCTTTGTTTGGTACTTATTCATGGTGGCAGTGGTCACTTGCAAATGTGCAGCCATCGTAGCATTTACAATTCCTGTTAGCTACATGCTAGGATCATAGCATCTAACCAGGAGCAGAATCTTCAACATGTCTGACAAGAAATCCTTAAAGTTGCTGCTCTTTATACAGATCCTTTTCCCCTCCCCTGTAAGTAGGGAATCAATTTCGTGATCGCCTTTGCGATGTCCACCATACCAGCTGTCTGGATACTGAAGGAGGTGAGATGAATATAAAGCAGTTTCAGGTAAGGGGATCACCAGTGAGTGACACCACTGCTGACAGAGCATATACAAATATGGAGAACTCCAGCTGTACTTTAAATTTTGTGTTTTATTTGGATGCATATCGTGTCTTTGTTGTGCTTTTAGTACCTGGAATAAAATAAAAAGGGAAAACATGGGGCTCAAAAGCACACAAACGCGAATAGGCTGCTCTGTGCAGAAGCTGAGGCGCGTGCTATTAAGCGAGCCCCGTCTTTGACACAGTACATCGATAGTCCACATCAACTTTACTAACGCTGAAAGGAATCAACTGTTCCATTTCCCCGATTTCTGTTTGCTTTCCTCTCCTCTCCTCCTCCATGTTCTTCCGGCATACAAGAGGAACAGTAGAAAGGAAGGAGGACGACAGCGATAACAAAAACATTCCTGATGCAGTTCCTAAACCGACGTTGGGGACAGCGCTACTTCTCTTCTTCTCATGTTAGACCGAGTAGACTCGACTCTACAGCGACTCATTATCGCCTCTTGAGGTTAAACATGGTATTACAGAGCGGGCCAGGGCTAGCTGGTTAGCATGCTAACTTCAGTGGATAGCTTTACACAGACGTTCCTTACACACCGTCAACACTGTTGTCTTAACATTCTGTTACTAATTTTAAAATCTTGCATATTCTTCCTTTAAATATATTTTTAACATATTTTTATGTAGTCACACAGGACTTCTGACTCCAAACGTAACTGTGGCTAAAAGTCAAATTAAATGAAATCAGGAATATCAAATGCATACCGTCAAATATTCATCCAAGGTACAACAATACACAGTTTAACACAAACGAAACAATTTTTTCCTGAAACTGAAAAGAGCCATTATTGCTCCTTTATCCACTGTCAGCTTTTTAATAAGCTTTTCCTGACAGCATTTTTTTTGTTTGCATTAGAGTTGTAACAGATTCCCTGCAGGAAAAAATGCACATCAGCAAGATAGATGATAATCGATCAGTGCAATTACAGAGATAAAGGAATTACTTTATATTTCTAGGTTGCAGTTACAAACACCCATGCCTTTCCCAGAATCCCGGCACTATCCAGCAGTACAGAGGGCACATACAAGTAGAAATTAGACTGTCGGTCAAACACAGCACTAACAAATTTGTATCCCAATAGACTGACAACGTTATGTACAATTGTAAATGCCACTTCCTGCACCTGTTCAGGATATAGACACAACAGTAAGGTATAGGGACAGGTTTGGCTTTTAGAGGAATGCAAGTCTTATCACATTAACTTAAGGATCATAGATCCTAGAGGCAAATGCAATATACAGTCTGTAAACAAAGATGATGCTCATTAACACAGGAAACACTATTTTTTATGCTAATCTTAATACAGATAATAATACTTCATGTCAGCATATACGATGTCTGTCATTATAAGTGGTAGTGAGAAAAAAGTTCATACTGATTCCAAATAATGTAATATAGGTGTGATTTAGTGTATAGTTGGCATAACACTACATGTTGAAAACATGAAGTTTGGTCTTTGATATTTAAATCACACTATTACTGTACTGAAACAGAACAGGAGGATTCAGTTCTCTCTCGTGGTCAAATAGGGGATACTTTCACAGATGACCACGCTTTCCATACTTCTCACAGGAGATGTCGCAGTCCATTATAATACTCATCCACAAAAAGGCACATGCTCAGTTCTGAACCATGTCATCAGGAAAGCCAGCTGTATCGCTCCACCAGTTTAAAAACTTTCGATCCATGTGTTTCCCTCAGAAAAGTACATCTTTATAGCTAACATTGTTTGGAAAAGAATATGTTTTGTCCTGTGTGTTCTCCAAGAGTATTCACAACTTAAAAATAGTCTTAGAGCAAAACAAATGAGGAGATATGGTATCCATAACCGAATTATGGACCCTATTTGAAACAGATAACATTAAAAAGTAAAGGGCTTGCCATTTACCGACAGTTTTACCATAAAAGTCTTCCGGTATCCAAAACCTTTCATTTCCTTTTGACCATTCTGACCATCCGTGGGCCAGTGATAACCATTCAGACCATTTGTAGATCAATGCTGGTGATGAGCTGTAGGTTAGGAGCTTCTACACAATCTGAGGCTGATGGTGAATGATGCCGTTGTGTGCAGGGAGTAACCGAGTGGTGTCAGGTGCTAGCAGGATGTTGTTGGGTTTCGACTTGGGCCACAGTGTACCGTTACTGTGTTCAAAGTGACTAGACATTGCCTCCGATATCTGAGAGCTCGTTGTCTCACTGCCTCCGTTTTCTAGTCTGTCCACTTCTGTCTGGACCCTCAAGATCCCTGAATCTTCATCAATTGGCCCCAGGTCACCCTCCTCCTCATCAGTAAGCATTGGATAATTGGAGGAGCTTATGGGGGGTGAGTGGTGCCCCCTACTGCCTGCCATGCTGCCAGTTCTGCTTCCTGTTCTGCTGCCCCCTCCAGACTGTGGTCTGCCCTCTGCTGGTAAAATGGCGCTACCATTCCGGGCCCTGATAACTTCGGAAGTCTGATGTTGTAGGTAAGGAGAAGGCTGGAGAGGAGGGAGGAAGTGGCTTTCCTAAAATGAGTAACAGACAAAAACGTATAATAAATATAAATTTTTTTGCATTTTGCATTTTTGATGAAGAATTAAAATTTGCGTAAATCACTGAGCACACCTCTCACCACTGTCTTATTACGACTGTTATTCACTAATAACTTATATAGCACTGATCAAATGGTTAACAAAAGTAGATGACAAAAAGTGAAATTATGGTTTATGCAAAATAAAAAAAAGTATTCTAGCTAAAGTAATTAAATAATAATCTGTAATTATCAATGCTATGCTTTCGTAGTTCTTGTGAAACTATTATAGGACTATCTAAAACACTTCTTACAAATTACTGTAAAAGTTTTGAAGGGAGAGTCCAAACCTTTGAAGGGCATAAGTTAGTACAATATTTCTCTGCCCTGGTTCTGGAGGCACCCTGACCTGCACATTTTAGTGGATTTCCTGCTTTAACACACCCTCTGCAGCTCAAAAAGGGCTTGCGGATGAGCTGACAAGTTGGATCACATGTGCAGGTGCAGATTGTGCAGGGCAAGGTGCTTCCAGAACTAAGATTGAGACGTACAGAGGTAGGCAATACTGCAGTGTACAATATACTACAGTTCAAACTTGTTAGATTAGTTTGTTCTGTTATTTTAAATACACTGCCCTGCGGCAGACTGGAGGCTGACCACTGTTCCTTGCCTACTGCCCAGTGAGCGCTGGGACAGGCTCCAGCACCCAACCTTTTTTTGCCCTGTTCATCAATGGTCAGGACCCCCAAAGGAAACCCACAGAGTAGTCATTGTTAGTGATGAGCTATGGTTACCCTATTGAGACCCTTCAAAAACAATGTGTACTTGGACATACACAAACAATCACAGCACTTACTGGATGCACCAATGACATATTGCTGTTCTTCACGAAGGACTCCACTTTTAGTCGAGCGACCTCTCTATCACCCTCTCTGTCCCTTTCCATCGTTCGCTCTCTCCCTCGTCTGGACGTGTTGTAAATAACTGGTCGACCCAACGAATCCACAGCCCCTCCCAGTGTGGAGCGACTGTCTCGGGAACGAGGGCGATCCTGAAAAAGGACAACAAATAAAAATTTAAACAAAACTCTATAAAACCATTTAAACAGGATGTAACCACAGAGGGGGAAGAGGGGTCAAACATATACCAAGGAGCTGATGCTGGTACGTAATGTTCCTTCAGATCTGAGTGGCATGATTTCGTCCATCTGATAGAGCAGAATGAAAAGGAATCAAAAATTAATGCACAATTTAATATAATGCAATGTAATAGTTATATCGTAACAGTGTTATTATTATGTGTGTGTATTAATACCTGGTACTTATGATCTGGACTAATTGAGCTTACTCTCCTAAATGAGGCCTGTCTGGATAGCGTGCAGATTTCTTCCCTGAAAGAGAGAGTTGAAAAGAATAAGAAATGAACTTGTACACAAGTTTAAAATGCTCTTGAAAATTAAATTCACTAATATATATATATATATATATATATATATATATATATATATATATATATATATATATATATATATATATATATATATATATATACATGCCATAATTGAGCTGTAATTTCAGTTTTTATCTGCATTCATTGCTGCATTTACATTAAATATGATAAAACCGGTACAATTACATCATAAAACAAAAACACATGGCCAAACATTTAATAAAATGCATTCCATCTTTACATCTTTTCTGAAACTATAATTTCTTTTTGTTGTTGTTGTTGTGATCAGTTCTACTGAGTGAGGGACTTTTACTGTGTTTCTGTCTATAGTGTATAAGCCCAAATTGCATTTTTCATTTCCAAATTTAAACCAATATTCAGACCATTGTCTTGATAAGATGTTCCCAGTTTAAGCCCTGGGGACCCACTGGCTTGCACAGTCTGCCCCAACACACCTGATCAAACTCATCAGCCAATTAAGCATAATTGCTTATAATTATCTATATTATTTTATGCCAACATGAATCTAAAGTGAATCTAAAATAAAATAAAAAAGTGATATTCAATACAACATGTTTTTATATAAAGGAAGGTCATTACTAGCAATCAGGAAGCAGTAAAGTATTCCATGCAGCAATGCTAATGGAGCTATGTGTGGGAATGATACTACCTGGTATGTATTTTACCATCATGCAGACATGAGTAACAGATGTTGACAGCATGTTAGGTTTGATATCTTTAAGAAAAAGACTATGGAAATAATAGGGTCTAGAATTAGGTATATGAGCTACAATGTGTAATTTAATTTTGCATTTGAAATGTGGGTTTAAATTGGAACTGGGATTTGTGAGGTATTTTGGAAATTGCAATATGTGGTATAATTTAAAATGTCTGTAAATGAATATGGACTGTATGGAATACATGAAATTCTTGTCATAACTATTATATATGTTATAATAGTGCAGTGCAATAATTATAAAATGACAAGACCAACTGTATGGTCCTTTAAATGAACTGCTTACCTTTTCTCATTCAGTTCAATGGTGAGTTCTTTGTTTTTCCGCTTGTAGTGTCTGTTCACTACTACGACCACAGTCACCAGAATAAGCACCAACATCGCAGCAACGCCTCCTATGATAATGAGCAGAAGGCTGTCGAAGGATGTCGGTTGCGTTTGTACCTCTGTTGAATTTGCACAGACAAACAGACAATCACATGCCGATCTTGCTCACCATTACTGTTGTGCATGTGCGTAATACAGGCACTAGGGGTCAGCAATCAGCCATAATCAGATCTAAACCGTCTCAGGACCTGCCCAGATCTACAGGCCAGTGGCTGTAGGGTCTTGAAATGTTTGTTGAGTTAAATAATCTCGTAAGCATGTTTGCCTATTGAAATATAATAAGGAAATTTAGATGGTTCCATTTAACACAGTGTCTCCAAGATCTGGTGCCAAGATCTTTGAGCCTCCAGTTGTTTTGGTTCACTTTGCTTGTATGACAACAACCTGAGGCCTAACCTTGATTGTCACCAGTCAAGTCTAGTTTGTTTACTAAAGCACATTTCGCGAGTTCAGACTGTGCCTTCAATGTGTGGTGGCAGTATGAGGGAAGGCTGATTGTGAGAGAAGGAGAACACTGGCCAGCTTCTGCGTGTGGCTAGAAGGTTGGACCCCCTCCTTGAAAAGGATCTAGTAGGACTATTGTAGGACTTAGGAACAGGGTGGAGATGGGATTGTGGCGGGGATCATGAGAACTTTGTCATGGGAAACGAAAAGTAAGGACGTGAATATTCAGCGAGGTGAATTGTAAAGAAGCACGCTCCTCCCCCGCCTCCATTTAAAAATAATACTGTCCCAGTAAAACAATAATAAGCAGAAATCACAGAACAAAGCCCACACTGGTAAAGTTAAACCATTGATTCTGCTGGATTTAAACGTGTACGCCATTACATCAACTAAATATATAACCCTATAAATCTTTCAGTTTACTTTATGTTATGTGTTATGTATGTACCTTTTGCTGTTGGTTTAATTTTTATGTGGTAAAAACACAAAACTAAACAACATCCTAGCACACGTACCTGCCACCGTTATCTTTAAGGGAGATCTCACTGACCCCACCACATTGGTGGCCACACATTCGTAGTCTCCTGCGTCTGTCAGGGTGAGAGGCCTGTTAAATTTCAGAAGCCCCTTCTCCATGGTCACGCCCTCAGGTAAACCTCCATCTTCCCTGGAGAAAAAGGAAAGCTTAAAATTCAGTGACTGGCAATGTGAATCATTTCCTATTATGGCATTCTGTCATCTTATTGTTGTTGAAGTCATACAGCTGTTGCACAATTTAGGCCACTGGTAACAAAGTTCTTGATTACTTGGAACATGAGATCAGAAAATGGAACCAACTTTCTAGACTGAACTTGCTTAAAAATGTTTTTGATTTTGTTGAAAAACTGAAAGCAAAGCGAATACAAAACTCTGATATTACATTAGTTGTTGAAGCTTCTGTGTAATTGTTACTTAAATTTTGACACAAAATTGTTTTGAAATGTACTTAAAGACTTAAATTTGACTGGAAATAAATAAATGAATAATTTACACAGTGCTGTAGCAACCCTGTGGTCGAAACTGTGTATTTTCAGCAGCTGTAAAAGGAAGTACATTAAACATATTTTACATGAGACAGAGGAGTTTGCATAGTGACCAAACCAACTGCCCCCCCCACACCAGAAGATCCAGAAGTTTATAACAGGTTACTGTTCATCGTTCTGTAAACATCATAAAACAAACAAATCCAATACAACATGTCTTGTATGAATATGCTGCAAAGAAAACCCTCTACTGCTCATTTTAGCAATTACTGTGTATTCACTGATTGTAACATAGTTGAAAAACCTATACAATGTGTTCTATGTTCTTTTTTCCACAGTATGTTGTACTCAACAAATACATACACTCAACATCAAAAAAATAGTTGCACCCACAGGGAAGTATTGGATTGCAATGCTATTGCAAGGGATCATAAAGGTTACCAGGAACTATAAATGATGATACGTTTAGACTGATATGGGCAATATTTATTGAGCTACACATACAGAAGTAGTGTCTCTCAGTATGGCATTAGGGCACCATGTTGGCTAATGCAACATGCCAGATGTCTCTGCATGGAGTTGTAGAGGTTCCTAATGGTGTCCTGTGATAATCCATCCCATGCAGCTTCAATATTTCCACACAGTTCCTGCAGATTTTGCGGTAGGGGTGGAGGTGGCCTTCTAGATGTATGGTGCACGACAACAAGACGTTCACCTCCACACACGGATTCGGTGGTTGTGTCCACCAAGACAAAAGCAGGACTCATCACTGAAGATGGCCCGCTGCTATTTAGATTTACTACATGACAGTGTGGCATGACACTATTGGGAGTCTGTGGCGATGTTGCTATGGTGTTAAGGGTAGTCCTTATAAGGGTCTGAATTGCATGTAGCCCTGCATCGTCGATCTGCCAATGGTGCTGCCACTAACAGGATGATTCATGGAGGGCAGTCGTGGCTGTTGGGTCAGCAATACAGCAATAAGGTCCGTCATGAGTAAGAGAACATGCACGGCCGAGTGTGAAACTTGAATCATCAGCTTGTCTCACAATGTCAAACCTACTAACCAAGTTTTATTCCTACAATTATTTGTGCAACTATTCCTTTGTTGATGAGTGTAATAACCGTGCCGTAAAAAAAAATGTCAACTGATAAACATCCAATCAGTTACTTGAAGTCACTATGCAGTTGTATGCAGGCTCTTTAGTATTGGTCTGAAGCTGTCATGTTTTCTGAACTTGCAGTTGTTTAGTGTTCTAGACGTGCTGCCGATATCCAGGATATACCCATAAACACACATCATGACGTAATTAATCACAAAGACGTATCATCAAACCCTCTACCTCTACTTCACCCCTCCCAAACCCACGTCCACTCATCCCCCAGTCATCAGCAGCCTCCCCCCCGAGGTTTCTCAGCCTCCCTCCTTCCCTCCTTCGTGTGAAAGTGTGCTGCTGACGGTTTATGCACAAGCTGCAACACGATACCAGGACACAGTTACTTCACTTGCTTTGCATTCGCGCTGAGCTGACACAGAACAGGTTCTGCCACTTAACACACTCGCCAAAATGTGTACTGTGTGTGTGACTGTGTGTCAGACAAAAGCTCAAAAACTGAGTAGCTGACTGACTGAAGGTGCGTGCATACGATCTTGAGTCACTCCTATGGATAATCAGAAAATAAGGCGTGTGAGCATGACTAATGAAATTAAACTCTGTCTCTTATTTGCGACACAATTACAACACAAAACACATATACATGCTCATACAGACTAGAGCTGGAGAAAAGTTCTAGCTGCTCACTAGGAAAACCAATGAGGGTGTGTTAATACATTTAGCTGGCTGAATTACTGAGATACCACACCTGGATTGCTGCAGCGTGTCAACCGAGAAACAAACAGAAGTGTAAAGAGCAGCCCCGCAGCAAAGGGCCAGGCACTGTATTGTAGTGTTCACTGCCATTCTAAAAGAAACACTGCTTTTGCCGTGGTGCTTTATTTTCCGGCTGTTGTCGGTCACAGCCACGCCGTACATAAGCAAAGCTTTTTCTCTGCCCAGCTCACGTGTGTCCTGGTTTCTCTCTCTCTAGGCACACCCACGCAGTCCAATAAACACTGGAGAACAGCTAAAACGAACTTAAAGGTAAATATTATTAATAAAAATGTATTTTTATTAAAAAGTAGAAACGAAATTGGGGGTTTCACTTCTACATATCTGGCTATTCTGGGTTACAAGACAGCAACACAAGCAAAGCAGTGGGACTGTAGTCCCAATGAGTTATTTGAGTGGTGCCAAGGAACCGTTTAAATATTTGAAGCACCTTTATGTAATGTAATTTAATGCCAATTTAAATGTTAAAAAAATAATACAACTTTAAAAGTATTCAGCTCACTGGAAAGTGTCAGGCGGGACCACCCCAAAACAAAGGACTTTTATTTTGACATTCTTTCATAAAAGAGGATACTACATCATGAAGAAGACCCCTAAAGACCTTAATGGTGTGTGTAACACCAAAGGCAGCACCTCCTTCATAATTTTGGAAAGGAAGTAATTTTTGGAGTCATGGTTAGAATAGTCCAGTTTAACAAAACAAGGAAAATACAAAAGGAGGACCATTAAAATGAGTACTGATCATTAAACAGTTTATTTACTATAAAAATGTAGGTATAAACTAAAGTCCAAAGACAAGGGTTTCTATGAATGTGCAACCAGACCAGCACAGCATTCACACCTGAACTAGGCCAATAAAAGCTTCGGTAACTGTTTACGGAAGTTCCTTCAGAAACCAAAAGTGGTTCTTGCATAGCACTGTGTAAAGAAACCCAGCATGGCATGGGTATTTTTAAAGAGTGTAGACAGAGCTGAGTGAGCAGACAGACAGTGACATGGTTATTTACCTGGTCCAGGTGAAATTATCTGGTTTTGGGTTTCCTTCACCATCACAGTGTAGTGTCACACCTTCCAGTCCAACATACCAGTTCTCATCATAACCTGTGATTGTTGCAACCGGAGGGTCTACAGAGACACACACACGTACACGCACGCACACACACACATGTTAGCAAAGTCATTTTGAATCAGGAATCATAACATTTTCTTACTACTGAATAAGACACGTTGTAGGAGAGGGTTTCTGAACTAGCTGGGGTGAAGGGAGAGGGAGGTGAAACGTGATATTATTAATGATCATTTTTCCCAGGCTGCTGCTCGGTGATGTAATCCTAACGCAGGTGTTTTTACAGGTAGGCAAACTGTATTATACTATGGACTGGCATGGCAAAGACTCAAAAGGTTTGCATTTAAGTTAGTGTCCCATTCTCACATTCCAGCCTGGATCTAACACAACTGTTTGATTAACACTAGTTTAACTGATTAAACTGACTTCCTCAAATTTACCCTCTTCCTGTTACATTGGTAACACTGTACGGATCATCATTAGTAATGGTATGATGTAACACAATGCTAATAACTTCATCCCATTAATAGCGCTGCTTAGCAAGTTCCCTGCATGGATTGTCATAAACATAATGCAAAAGCGTTCAGCCACTTCAAACACACACACCCAAAAGATTCTCGGAACTGAAGATGTTAAGACAATGAATCAGACAGAAACTAGGTAGTCACACTACCGCGGCAGACACAAAACAGGTGCTACAAACCACAGGTTCAGAGAGGTAACTGAGTAGATCTAAAGAATTCCAAGGGCATTTTTGCACTCTGGAACTGAAATGTGAAATGATTCATTAATGAATGATTGTAGACATATCCTACAAGAGCAACTGTTGGACATATGACAGAAAATGATTGTAAAAAGTGGGGAAAAAAGTGGTTTTGGTCATCTTAAGTATTATTTGGTTTGTTTGTTTATTTATTTAAACTTGAATAAGGCACTTGTTACCACATCAGGTCATTTTTAGGTGAACGTTTTTACTCTACGCAGGTTGAATTGCTTGACACCTGCATGTAAAGGCGGAAACGTAAATGGAGCGGATTTTATCTCGTCTCCTCCATGATCTAAAAGCATGTTTGACTACACCAGTCAGAATATCAACACATCTCCAACACGTCAACTACAGGCAACACGATAAACAACACAGATAACGAGTCGTTCTTTATAATAACCAGGGTTCCCGTAGTGCTGTTGTCTTGAACAGATATTTTTAACTGATAGATCTGTTACACTACTGCTAAAGCTTTAAACATGTTCTTTACACACACACCTCTTCTTTAAAGAGCCATGCTCTGAAGGGTTCCTCAGTGAATTAAATGGCATCATTCCAAAAGCCCTCTTCAGCACTGTGGGTGGTGGTGTTTTCTAGGGTGGCTAAATATAAATGAGCCTATATGGAGGGGCGTAGCCAGAACTTTGGGGGTGTTCAGGCTAGACGCAAATTTATTTGACGGTAAAAGAAAGCGAAATAATACCACAGTGTTAAAGTTATTATAGTCATTAACATTCTTCTTTGCATATATTGAAATGCACTCAGTTCACTCAGCACAGATACGGCTGAAGGTTATACTGCAAGACCAAACTATACATTGACATTTGAGGTCATAGACATTAGGCTGCGCTCTTCATGTTACTCATGAGTCTAATGATACAGCAGTCAGACAGCAAGATATAAGGTTATAAGCACAAGGTAATAATCTAGGAAAAACATATTCCACTCAGCACTGAATCCAGCCCGAACACAGACGTACTCAGCTGTGAATTACTTAACATGACAAATGGTCATCACCGATTCTGCATAGTTCACACATATATTGCCTTAGCCTACTTCATGTACTGCAGCTTACAGGGCAGCATTGCCAAAGGGGCTCAGAACACAGTGGTACTGTAGCTATAATTCTGTAATGCTACTGTCTGGCAGGATTGGGTAGTAACGGAATACATGTGACGGATTATTTAATCAGGATATAAAAAACTGTATTCTGAAACAGTTACAGATAAAAACTGAGTAATTTTTTTATAAATACATTATACATACAGGGTGATTACCAGCACCTTACATGCTAAATATGCCATTTTAAATGATTGACATGTCACATGCATCTTGTAGATTCAAGGATTTTTTTTACCACTTTGAGTAAACCTGTCCCCAGCAGCAGTTTACAGTCTTTAATCAGCCAAACCATAGAAATTTTAGTAAGTATTTTATTTTTACTGGGAGAACTGAATCAGGCCATTAAACCTGTTTTACATTAACAAATCATTACCATGAAGCTACTTTCGTAATTTCTTCTTATGGTTTGTACTGAAGTCAGTTAGCCCTGACTTAGTTTTCATGTGACATTAATGCTATTTAAACTAGTAAGACACACTGATTTGTCTGCACTGGTGATAGCACTGAGACTGCTATAAAGTCAGTAACAGGAAGTTTTAGAAAGGTCTTGTTGTAAATATTGACAAGGGGGTCTCAATAGAAGATCTTTACTAGAGCAATCTTTTGGTTTGGACAGATCAGTGCCAGGGCAGTGGTTTATATTGCATAATTCTACAGTTTTAGTCTCAGAATACCAATTTTTACATTGTCCTCAGCTTTCTATCAGCTTCTTATAGCTCAAACTTCTCTGTAGTTCTGGAATAACAGATTTTCAAGTGGAAGTACAAATAGCAGAGAGCAGACCATAAATCACTAGCTAAATGGAAAGAATGATGTTTTATATTGAAAAGTCCTGTTGATTTTTTTTTCTTGTCCCTATTTTACCATTTATTAGACAAGTAATTCGAAAGTAGCTGAAAATAATCAAATTGCATTAATATAATTATACTCTGAATTAGATCACAATTACATTTTAATCAGGTACTCAGTAATCTGTAATGAAATTTTAAGTAACCTTTACACCACTGATTAGCGAGTGCAGTATGACTGGACTCTCGCTCTGCACTGATGACAGTTTTCCACTGTAAGCATAATCATGGCTGTCTTGCTTTGCATAAACGAGGGGGCCATGACCATGTTATACTCACAGTGCACTACAAGCTTGTTCTGGTGCCTCCGGGGACTTTTCAGAGTTGGGTGCCAGACCAAGCAGTCCAGCTTGCGGCCGTTCATGCTGCGCAGGGGGTGCAGGGAAAACTGGATGTAAGAGATTCCATTCTCCAGACTGCGGTTCTGACTCTGGCCTGGCAGGTCGGTGTCCCAGGACAAACCGGGCGAAGGTTTTGCCACAGAGCGGCATGTAGCGGCTGGCCGAAACGTCTCTCCCTCCACCAGAACAATGGGCTCCAAAGTAGAGATGGGTATGGCTGAAAGAAGGAAAAACAAAGGATGTTAAGATTTCGCACACTGCAACAACAGAAGAAGGCGAACCAAAGCGTTTGCAGTGTGTGCTGAGGTTACACATTTGTACATCATTGCTGTTAAGCGTAAAATCACTTTATGTTTAGAGAGAGAGAAATCAACAAAACGTGCAATTTAGGCCATACCCTGCACAATCACTTTCATTCGTCTGACGAAGAAGTGTAGCAGGATTTATACTGACTGGCATGTTTCACTAGATTTTTACTTCAACTAATTTAGTAAAGTGCACTAATTAATATAGTTCTATAATGCTATTGCTGGACTAGTTGTGTAGGTGGGACATTCAGAGGCCCAAATAAAATAGAAATAAAACAAGCATCGGTTCTTTTTTCTTTTCTATGCCGATATGCGAGGTAGACCCTTTTCAATTGTTCTTTTCTTTAAGTAATACTTGACATTAAGTGTTGACTAACTAACATGAGGTGATGCATTGGTTAACATGAAGTAGTACGTTAACAATGGTTCCAGTAGTTCCAATGGTAAACTAATGTTAAGTAAACATGTAACCACTACATGTTAAGTAAACATGTAACCACTACATGTTAAGTAAACATGTAACCACTACATGTTAAGTAAACATGTAACCACTACATGTTAAGTAAACATGTAACAGTTGTTTCATGCTTACTTAACATTACTTTACCATTGAAACCATTGCTAAAATAATACTTCATGTTAACTAATGCATTACTTCATGTTAGTTAGTCAAGACTTGTTATAAATACAGATTAACATATTAATAAAGTTAATCCTGATGTACATAAGCAAGAAATGTATATTCTGGACTTTAGTTAAATTGGCAAAAAGCTGAGTGGTGTTTCGCTAAATGCAAGCCTTGTGTTTATTAATGTTTCTGATGTTCTGTGGTGACATTAAACTAATGGCATGCTTTAGAAAGCAACAGCAAGCCATGCTAGTTAGACAGTATATGTGATGGTTAAGGGTTATTTATTGTACATTGGATTTTACAACCTTCATTTAAGTTCACATATACTCTAACCAGAGCATGTAGGGTTAAAGGATTATTGGTTTTAACCATCAGGTAGATCTGCAGGACGATTGCTGCTGGTGTTGTGCTGTCTGCTGTCTGTAAAAACTCTGGTGCAGAATTAACCAATGCAGATTCAGTCGAGGTTCAACACAGCCCAGAGTGGGGATGTGAGGGAGCCTGGGTTAAATAAGCATATCAGAATTCTGGAAGTGAACACCAGTGATGATCTTGGTTTCCTCTAACCACATCAAGCTAAGCTGCAATCAGTTTAGTTACTGAGCCTGTTTCATCTGAAACCACTGACAGTGGCCATTAAAGTACTGAACAAACAAAGAAACAGAAGTTTACAAAAAGCAGCTTTCCAAGAACCTCTGCACTGAGACACAAGATCATCACAGAGACATTAATGTTTTAGGGAAATTAGAGGAAAAGTGTGCTTTTATTTTTCAGGTAATTTTACTACAACACAACAGACCAAGCCTCCTGCTGGGAAAAGACTTATTAACCAGAAAGTGACTGACACATAATCATATACTGATGATGGGAAAACCAGAACATCTAGCTTGCTGTCAAAGCTAGGAGTCATACCTAAGTTGAAATATATAGGAAGTCCTAAAATCTTCCCCAGGCACTGTGTTCACTCTTCAGAGTTTCTGAGACAATCCTACATTCCCAGGGCCCTATGTTAACTCAGCAAAATCGCCCCATGGCCCAGTGTTCCAGAGCTAAGTTTCCCCTGTATCCATATCTCAGCTATATTCACTAAAATGCATATTCTGACATTAAGTGATATTCGAGAGAGTGTTTGGGAAAGGCTGTTTTGCATTACATTTCCATATAAAATGGAAAACGAACTTGAGACATTATCCATGAACTTCGTATTTGTATTTAGGAGAAATTGTGCAGATTTTCTCCAAGTGAAGTGAAGCAGAGTAAAACATGGTATTCAGAGTTTTGATTCGCCTGCTAAAATATGTAGACATACTTACTCCACACAGTGAGAGACAGATGAGCCTCAAATTTTCCAGAAGGGAAGGTGGTGATGGTGCAGGTGTATGTCCCCTCATCTGCTTGCATTGTATTCATGATAATCAGAGAACAGTTTTCCATGGGGTTACTGCTCTCAAATCGCACACGCCCTTTATAATCATTGAATTCTAGGAAGAGACAGAAACGTCAACAGAAAACTGTTTATTATTTATATAAACTCATTATTAATTGGACATGGCTGTATTTAATGTTGTATTTTGTAACCATTTTATACAAGCAATAAGAGTGTGTGTTTAAACCAGGATTCTCTGGTTTAAGGGATGCTATTAGGGCATTCTTACCTAACTGCCCATCCTCACTATGAGCAGCTATGATCTGCTCTTTGGTTCCGTCTGCTTTTTCTATAGTCCACATGAGCTGAACCACACTCTCTTCTGACGGCTTGAACTGACAGGGCAGCCGCGTCTCTTGTTCTGCTACTGAAAACACGGTTGTGGAGAGGGGTTCCACAAACATCCCACCACTTACACAGACCACTAAGAGAAGAGAAAGAAAAAGAGAGAGAGAGAGCATTGCATCATTATATTTCTTCTTATTACTGTGCACTCACTGTTAGCCTGTACAGTGTAAGATGCACAGGAGAGCAGCACAAATGCTACCAAACTAAGAAAACTGACGACAGCACCTCCTGCTCATTCCCCTAGCAGGACAGACTATTTCAACTGTCCATTAAGACAAAACGTTCTATCCATTATTACTCCTGTGGTTCACACTCCTGGTCCTGCAGTAGCTTGTCCTGCACATTTTAGTGTTTTCTCTGTTCTAAGCCCCTCCCTTAGTCAGGAGGAGTTTATTCAGAATTAGTTGGTTTTGGTGTGTGAGAGCAGGGATAACAACGAAACATGCAGCCAGGGCTTCAGGCTTTGAAACATCTTAAACCCAGAATAGTGCACTGGACCATGTTTTTGAATTTTTTTCAGTCAAATGAGTTACATTTTATTGTTTCATTTTTAGCAAATGATGAATAGCGCACCTCCTAGCCAATGCCAGACATTCCTGAACATTTTTTTTCTCTATCAAGCGAAAGAAAAACTGAATTCCTGAAAACAAACTTACAGTGCAAATAGCTGTGGTTTTAAAATCTACCAAATTATTAGACTAAGACAAGCCGCACTGGAGCTGCCGAAGAATGGGTAATATCGGCTGTCCTGGTCACACGGAAGGATGTGATTTTGTTTTATTCCTGAAGCTGAAAATTGTTTTGGATTAAACTGAAGAGTCACAGTCATATCTCAACTTCAAATCTATCAACAGACAGACGTATGCTGCTTCCAAGACAAACCAAAAATTCTGGGTTAGCGTATTGGCTAAAAATCATTTCAGTGTGAGATATGAAAATGAATAATCCAACAGGAAAGCATTAAGATCAATAAGGTAGCTAGATATCTGTGTCTTAATGTGGCTGCTCACTGTTATCTTGATAAATCAGATTAAACAAGACTAAGTATCGCTCACTTCAGTGATCTTGTACATACAACATACCTTGCACTGTTTTATTAAAGCTTGCTAAACTATGTTGTGTAAAGACTAGGAGTCCTCACCACCCACTAGAATAATTTTAGTTGAGGTCGATATTTAACGTCAGGTGCTGGATTAACAATAAGCTTTTAGAGGCAACAGTGACACTGAATGTATACTGATTTATAGTTTGGCCCAAGATGAAAGGTGCTGGCTGTTAATGTTGGCAGTAATGACACTCAATAAACATTAATTTAAAGTAGGCCACAAGATGTGATGAATGTGCCAGCGTGAACACCCTAATATCTAAGCAGATTCTCTGTTCAGTGTGCAGATACAACAGGATATTTAAAATCCTAACATAGTTTTCAATAGGTTGATGTTTGAGTGATAGACAATACTGCTTTAAAACTGAATATTAATCTGTTTAGAGTATTGCCTGATCTCCACTGTACCCATTTTTTTGTCCCCTAACCCGTACCCTAACTTTATCCCCCAGTTTTTAAGATATTAAGAATAAATGAGGTGGAAAAATGCAAGCCCATCTACTGTTCTTCACCGTTTCACATACACTTAAGGCAGACTCCCAAGCATGAATTCAATGTTGGTCCAACCTGCACTTGTCTGTTTGTCCATTTTTCTTCATCCCTCAATCCCTCAATTCTCTCAGTCACATTCATTTTTACCCACAGCCACCAAACCGCATGTACCCACTCAGGGCAGATCCCCAAACTATGTAATCCACAGTCATACTGACCCTCAGTCCTCTATGTGTTCAATCTACAGCTGTACTGACCCGCACTCTTCAATGTGCCTAATCCACAGTCATACTGACCCTCACTCCTCTATGTGCCTAATCCACAGTCGTACTGACCCTCACTCCTATACGGGTCTAATTGACAGTCATTCTAGCCTGTACCTATATCGTTTTTTTATCCAACATTCCTTCCATCCTTTTTTTTTGCAACACCCAGTAACCAGTTAACAGCCCTTATACCATAACAACCAGTTAGTAACACCCCAGTAACTAGGCACTCAGCGGCAGATGCAACCAGCTAGCCTGTACAGAAATCTAGCCTGTACAAAAAGTTAGCCTGTACAGAAAGCTAGCCTGTGCAGAAAACTAGCCTGTGCAGAACGTTAGCCTGTGCAGGAAGCTAGGCTGTACAGAAAACTAGCCTGTACAGAAAGTTAGGCTGTGCAGAAAGCTAGGCTGTACAGAAAACTAGCCTGTACAGAAAGTTAGCGTGTGCAGAAAGCTAGGCTGTACAGAAAACTAGCCTGTACAGAAAGTTAGTGTGTGCAGAAAGCTAGGCTGTACAGAAAACTAGCCTGTACAGAAAGTTAACCTGTGCAGAAAGCTAGGCTGTACAGAAAACTAGCCTGTACAGAAAGTTAGCCTGTGCAGAAAGCTAGGCTGTACAGAAAACTAGCCTGTACAGAAAGTTAACCTGTGCAGAAAGCTAGGCTGTACAGAAAACTAGCCTGTACAGAAAGTTAGTGTGTGCAGAAAGCTAGGCTGTACAGAAAACTAGCCTGTACAGAAAGTTAACCTGTGCAGAAAGCTAGGCTGTACAGAAAACTAGCCTGTACAGAAAGTTAGCCTGTGCAGAAAGCTAGGCTGTACAGAAAACTAGCCTGTACAGAAAGTTAACCTGTGCAGAAAGCTAGGCTGTACAGAAAACTAGCCTGTACAGAAAGTTAGCCTGTGCTGAAAGCTAGGCTGTACAGAAACTAGTCTGTACAGAAAGGTAATCTGTGCAGGAAGCTAGCCTGTACAGAAAGCTGGCCGTGCAGGAAGCTAGCCCGTACAGAAAGCTGGCCTGTACAGAAAGCTTGATTCTTTCTAATAATTTTGCAATTGTTAAATTATATTTCTCTGTGATGTTTATTAATGTTAGGCTAGCAGCTAACCTTTCAAAATGCCAGACAGTGACTTTTATTTAAACAAAACAAAACAAAAAAAAACTTATGACAAACATTACAAACAACCGAGAGGGTGTTGTTAAAGTGACTTAGTGGAAAATGTTGCTGCTGACACAAAAAAATACTTACTAAACTCATTTACAAAGGATAAAATAAATACAACATGCAGAACATGTAAACTTGACTGTGAACTATGCTTAACCACTAACGCACTGTCCAGAACTGCTGGTAAACCAGTAGTGGACCACCAGCATTGCCATTAGTGGGTTTTACTTAGTTTAACTCATCATTTCTGTTATCTGCTAAATGTTGAGGTCTATATGAACAAATAGCACTCACCAAAAATCCCACCAGATGTAAGATAAAGTATGAGAGTTTGTTGAAATTTAGAGTGCATAATATCTTAATTGACTTTTTTTGCTATGTTGCTATGTAATTAAATATAAAATCAGAGTCTATAAGCAATGTCTACTACAAACTGCGTAATTTAAACAGGCTAATTATTAAATCATGTTTATTTAAAGTGCCAATACATATATTTTTTTAATCACTCACTTTATTGGTCCTACAAGGGAAAGTTGTCATTTTTGCTTCCTGACTAGGCCCAATTCGGGAGCAGCAGTGCTTTGTTCAAGAATGCACCCAGGTTTACCGGTCGGTAATGGGATTTGAACCTGCAACCTTCCAGTTCCAGACTAACTGCTCCTGCCACCCAGTACAATAACATGTAATCAACATTCTCAATCTAGGAGTTTGCTTTACAACACAATGTTTCTTGTTTATCCAGCTAACTTCAAGACTATCCCTACTAAAAGACGCACAAAGACTGTCTTGTTTTTTTAAATGCTTTACTTTTGACATACTTGGGACGTACGATTTCTTTTTCTTTTTGGTTTGGACACGATTCACTGCTTGTTATAAACGTCACTCTTTTAAATGCAGGGCATGAGCTGTAATCACAAACTGTGCATCCATGCCTAGATTTATAGAGAAAGTTGTAACTGTTGTAAAACAAGTTATTGTGTTCGTTAGGTTTTGTGAAGTTGAAACTGTAGTCAACTGTAGCTGGAGCTGCTTTGTTAGCCAGGTCCACTACATCCTGTTGTCCAACTACAAACCAATACAAATGAGAACAACAACATCATCCTTTTCATTTTTTGGGATCAGACATGTACATTCTTCTATGAGGCTGATGAATTAACAGTTCCTCCCTCACTCGAGTGTCTTAGGCAACAAGATATTACAGTAATAACCCTGAAGTTGTCAGTGCCCCCCCCGCAACCAAGGGCCATAGGGCCCCAAGTAGCTGCTTATTTCACACTTATTAAAACTTATGTTTAATATCCCATCATACTGCTAGATGGGCTTCATGTTGCACATGTGATAAAGCTGATGTTTGCATGGTGGTAAATTCATCACTGTAATTTCCAAACTGCCTACTGGCAATTACTCACAGCAACACAGGTCAGCTGGAAACATATTTGTCCGTCTTGCCTAATCCCAGCTACTGAAGAACAGGTTTCTGGGTGGAGCACTGAGAGATCAATTGAACTGAACAGTGCAAAACATCCTTGAGGTAGAAGACAGGCAGAGACTGCAGAACGACAGACCTGTTGCAGTAACCTTACAATTATCAGACCAAGACCTTAGGAGGCAGAGTGGACTGAGTGGAAATGAGAAAGAAAGACAAGAAAGGAAACAGGAAGGAGGGACTGTGTTGGAGGCAGGCGGGAGTGAAAAACAGTCTAGAAGAGATTTAATGGATGAAGGACAGATATGCTGCTCAACTTGTTGTTCAGTGTCTGAACAATAATTATCTCTGGGTGGAAAGAGAGCAACACACCCACAAACACTTACCCTGACACACACACTTACACGTACACACATACACATACACACGTCCACTAGTTAAATGGGTAAATGCGGATTTTTAACCATATGGAAAATTCAGGGAGCATTAAAGAAAGCAATGCAGTGAACCTGCTAATGCACTTGAACCTGATTCAAAGCCCAGAATATGAAGGATCATTAGAACCGCTTCCCCGCTATACATGGTTTCAGTTATGCTGGCCTGTGGTCATTTACTCCATATCAATTCCAGGTTAAAGGGGAATTACACATATTTTCAAACTAGTGTATATTTGGACATAATTCAACAATAGATATTGTGAGTAAAGTTAATCAGAATGGTTGGACATGATATGATGCACTGTAGAGAAATGTATAGCCTCTGATGTCTATAAAGACCCAGTGAACCACATGTCTTGACACATCGCATGTATCTCTCCGTCCTTAAATGACCAAAAATGGCTGGAACCTCATAAAACAATGTTTCAGACATCAGGCAGTGTATTCATAACAGTACCATCCAATAATTTCATGTGTTGTAGCTTTTAGAGGCATCAATTTAGAGACTCAGATTCCTTTCCAGTGGTGATGATGGAAACCTGAGTTGACATGTCTACAACACAAATATAGCTGTTTTATTTACTATCAAAAGTGAGCGCCTTTAGAGTTCTAATATGTCATGTTGATGGGCAGCATTTTGCCTTCCCGCAACCTGCATGTACACCTCCACTGCGAATAGACTGAATTGAATAGACTCAAGTACACACAAATACCCACAACTTTATCACAACACCAAGAGTCAGACAGCAGGCAGAGCGTATCTGACCATTACTTCTAATAGCTATCAGTGAGTGGGGTATTCAACTCCTCAGACCACCAGTGTGAACAATTGTGTTCTTCTAGAAAAGAGCACTTCACCTCAAAGCACTCCGGAGGGATGTGTTTGAATCTCAGCTATTTAATTATGTAGAATTGTTGTTAAGTCGGTGGAGTTCCCTTTCGAACCCATCCACTGTCCATCACCAGCACTGTGATCAGTGCTCACTCTGAAAGTTCACACTATGGTCTTTAGCACACAATCACTCCTTTTTGCCAATCATTAACATCAGCTTTGTGACCCATTGAACAAGACACTGTACCACCTCTTCTCAATCTGGGAATCCCGTCACACACCCCACAGGCATTTATAGCTGCATCATAAAATGGCATCCTCAGGAGCCTAAAGTTACTACCACCTTAAACACGCAGGGTGACTAATATTAGTCTGGTGAGTTATTTAGCCAGAGATAGGAACTTTTAAAGGAGATTGTGTGTATAAAAAGTAGTTCATGGTGTAACATTGCAATGGTGCTGACTAACATTAGTAAAAAGACTAAAACATTTTATTAACCCTTTAAACTTCCAAATGAAATTAGGGAAGCACCAATACAATACTCAGTACTGGTATTGAGCCGATACTGGCCAAAGCCATTAGTCTAAATGTTTGCACAAAATTGCAATTCAAATTCAAGTTTTAAGGCTGTGTAGTGACAAACTGTTAAAACATTAACTTCTGAAATATACAGAAACGTAGACATGCTGTGAGCTGGGTTCCTTCCTGTAGGAAGAGAATATTCCTTTCACAGGTCATCATGACCTTTTGATGGCTGGTTAATCGAACCCCATCCAGACAAATGTATTATTAACAGCTTAGGAGAAGGGTAGAAGACTGGTATCGGACTGGAATCTGTATATATACTCAAGGCTGCAGTGTCCCTCAATATTCCCCAAATAGCCAGGGTGGTTTCTAGCCCATGTACACAGGGGTGAGTTCATGGTCTGGCAGAACCTGCTGCAAGACTGTCATGTCTGCTCTTATGAGACAGTACCTGACCTGTCCATCCCACAGACTGTTAAACTGTCCACCACAAATTTAACTTTTGCTGCAGTAATCAAACAGGAATCAATGTAGCACACAGACACACACAGAGGGAGGGAGAGAGAGAGAGAGAGAGAGAGAGAGAGAGAGAGAGAGAGAGAGGGTGGTGGGGGGGGGGGGGGGGTGCTAAGTCGATAACCAGTTCTTCCAGAAAAGTCAGACGACTATGGACGTGTTGAGCTCTGGAGCCAAATCTTGAGCAACAGGTGAAAATTCTTCAGAACCACAAAACAGGACAGTTTACAAGAAATACTCACCTAAATGACAGATCACCAAAATCCTGATGGACGCCGGAGTCATCATCGATTTCTGGAGTTTAGTCCCCACACAAATGTCAGATGTCAGTCAAGTTCACTGCTTGTCGACAGTACATCGGCAAGCAAACAAACAAACTACCAAACAAACCCTACACAAACCGAAAAAAGCCAGGACAGCCAGAAACACACAGCTGGATTCCGCTGCACAGCCGAGAGAGTTAGATGTTATCCGCTCTCCGGCTCCTGCTGACTCCGCTCTCCGGACGCGGTATTAATAGGATGTAGTGAAAAGACTCGGGAGTACAGTCCTCCTCTTAAACAGTGACTGGTCACCGCTGGTTACCGCTGTCCGAAACACGGGCTCCTACAGTTCAGTGCTTCATAATCCAGCCGCAGTGTAACCCGCGCGCCTCTGCTCGCTCATGTCCCCTGAGGAGCGCTCAGAGTGCTGGAAACACTCAGCACCGGTACCGACACCCGTACTGACACTAATGTAAGACCTGAAAGACCTGAGCGAGTCGGTGCTGTGAGTCTCAGTCCGATCGTAGGTTTCTCCTCTGAGACACCTGTGCGCCTCACCTCGCCCTCACGCGCTCGTACTCTCAGCAGTAGCGGGGAGTTCCATACAGGTTACTGAACCGATTCATTCGAACACGCCCGGTCACTGATTCAAACGCCAGCACCAACGATTCATTAGCGTTCAGAACAGTGAATCTGCCGTGAGCGAGTCTATCTGGTGTTATCTGTGTATCCAGCAGTCCTGTACTGTTCCCGGTTATTCCATCATGTGCTTAAATGTTTACCAGACTAAGCGGACATACGGGACAGTGGACGAGGCAGTTTGGGATAGCTAGATGGCAAGACCGAATCTTCTTAAAGTATTCCCTTCTGAAACTACAGAGTCGAATCTGAACCAAACAAACCTTATTTTTTATTCTGTTTTTTTCACGAATGGTTTTACTGAATGAAAACAGACTGAGGTTTTTTTTTTGTGTCCAGCAATGGAATACTTGTTGCTGGACATGCAAGCAGCTGGAGAATCCAGAGAAATCCTGGACGACTGAGGGCACTTCTACTCTAGGAGAATACCTTAAATACACATGACACAAAATAGAAAAAGAGAAATTCAAAGACAATTCAAAAGGCTGTTGTATGTCATGTGAATGTGTTTATGTTACGTTTCAATCATGATAAAGAATACAAACAAGGCAGTTCGATTAAGTTGGACTAGTGAATCGGTTCAACCGACTCACCGAAAAGACAAACATTACTAACAGCCACACTCATCTTACAGGTTCCCTGGAACTTGCACCGGAGTCTCACCGAAAACACAAACAAGCCCAACCCCGTTGTTTTCTTAGGGAAAGTCGGCTTTTCTTTAATTACTTTGACATTTGCCAAAAAAGCTTTTTATTCCTGCGGTAACTCCGTGGCAATTACAATGTAACTATAGACCTGCTAAAGACGTTCATATGTTGTAACCTTAGCAGTCTTTAAACCTTGTCCTATCAAACTGATCCTCTACCGATAATCTGTCTTGGCTCAAGGCATCTTGCCCGCCCCGGTCAGATCTTCTGCAAACCCTCAGATCACCAAGCAGAAGAATTTAAACGATGTCTGATAGCGCATTGATACTCACTATGCACTACTTGTGCCTTCTATGCTGACATGAAAGGAATAGCCTCTACTTTTATTTTCTTTTCCCGTGTTGTTTGGGGGGGGGGGGGGGGGGGGTGGGATGCATTTTACGGATCTGGTTGCAGTATTCGCCTAGAGGTGAAGAGACTCCGTAACCTTTAGACTTGTTCTGCATTAAAAGCAGAAAGCAGTTAGAGCCTGAGGCTCTACAGTATAGGACAGATTATCTTTCCAGAAGCAGCAAGACAGAACAACATATTTCTGTAATGTGAGCTTTTAGAAGATTAATGTGGTCGTTTGCACATGTTCTTTGACTAATCTGAGTTTGGTTTGTTAGGATCTGTTATGGCTGAGAACCATCAATGTGATGGGTTGATGCCATCTGGTGTCATCCAGATGTAAATGATACTCTACAGCACTGACAAAAGCTGGTTACGCCTCTCGCTCTGTAACATGTAAACTCTTACTCTGCTGCACCAACATTTCATTCTAACAAACAAATGAAACTATGCAAACTCCACCCAGGGCCTGAACGGATTTCATAAGACTGACTACATTTGCCATTCTTCATGGAACACAACTGAAACCCACCACAACTGAAAGATTTACCGTTAAGTGGTCTAACAGCAAAGCTGCTGGTGTATAGTATAAGCTAATACCAGTGTTTACTGCTGAAGACTCAAGCCTTATCAGCAGTGGTCTCCAACCTTGGTTCTGGTGTTTTGAGTAGATTTTAGTTTTCCTGTTTGAAGACCTCCATTTCATTTACAGTCCATTCCCACCAGGTGGTGGGAGAGTAAGAGTAATGTAACTCTTTATTTTTCTTCTTGTCTGTTTCAGCAATATGTAAAAAAAATAAAAATAATAATAATAAAAAATCACCTAATAAAATAAACAAAATGTATAAAAAGTGAAAATCAAAGTACTGTCTTACTGTTGAATATATAATGCAATAAGTCATTACTGAGATGAAAAAAAAAATATATATATATATATATATAAAATAAAAACATTATCCTGATAATGATATCAGGATGATCTCTTTCCATTAGAATACGTCCCTTTAATTGGACTGAGTGGCAAAGCAGTCAACAACTGTTTATTAGAGTACACAGAAAAACCTTGATCTCTTACAATGATCACTGAATGTACTTGTAGAGTCAATCGCAGCTCTTACCCATTTTAGATGTTTTTGTGTTTTCGCATTTACACTGAGAGCTTGAGAGCCATCACTGCCACTCAGACTTTCTACCAGTTTGTGGACATGGCCACAGTGACTTGCACCAGCTATGAGTTCTTGTTCATACTCTCTATAACCAATTACAATCTTAAGATCAAATAACATCAAAAACAAAAACATCAGACTGATCTCAGTCTTGAATAACATCTACAACATTTTCAGATTGATAATTTAGAAGAAAAAAAAAAATCAATATTTCAAGAAAATCAATATTTTGGCACAATGCTGTCAGGCAAAAAGAGGGAGAGAACTAAACCAAACCAACACAGGCCATTCTTTCTTCTTCCACCTGGCAGGAATGGACTTCTACACTTCAGCTCAGAAAGAGCTCATTAATCAGCTGATTTGTTGGATCAGTCTTCCAGGACCATTGTTGGAAACATTGCTGGATGGCATAGAGCACCTGGGTTGGATTCAGAGGTTAACAAGTGCTGCTGCCACTAGGGGGAGGCAAGGCTGCTGAAAGAAGAGTCAAAGATCTGAATTGTTTGCAAGTTACTGAATATTCTCTTAAATAAACTCTTGCACCCTTTCCAGCGCTAAAGGTGACATGAATCTATGGAACTACATATCAGGCAACTTTAATGATAGTGACGCTCTGATCTCAGCTGTGACTGTTAAAACAAAAACTTCAACCCCAAACTGTACAGCATTACCCATAACTGAGGCATTGGTAAGCAAAAAATAAAAAATGTGACCTCGGAAAACAAGATACATTTAATAAAATAAAAATAAATTACTGAAAAAGGTCATGAGGTCATGTCTTTCTGCTCTGCAGTCATTCAATATGAATCTGACCGGTTCAGCTAAGATGCATCTTTTAGCTGATCGTTCGATTGGTCCTTTGTGTCTTCTTGTGTCTTTTCTGTGGCTGCTTCATATGGGCTCGAGTCTCTGTCAGAGTCCTCCTCCTCATCGCCATCGCCCTGCTCCTGCGTGTCTTCTTGGCCCACGGGTACAGCACCTTTTCGTTGAGGGAGCACGGTGAAGAATGCCTCTTTCCAGTCCCGCTTCTCCAGATACGCCAACAAAATCTCAAACACTGAAACAAGTTAGTGGATTTTTGTTGAATTATGATTTATATTGACTGATATTTGTTTTAACAACCTACATTACATTACCAGTAATATTCTAGTGTATTTCAACCTAATCTCTGCCTACTTCTTCAACCTACCAAGCAAGTTTTACCAGAACTCATGTTTTTCGTAATTACCTCTTCCATGACTACTTCCATGGACTTTACCACATTTTTACTGCAGTTGTTAAATGAACTTAAGAGAATTCATTTAAATCTCAACAGGATGCAAGATACAATTTGAAGCAGAACCCATGTGAGAAATGATGCTCCCCCCTCACAATTTGTAGCTTTCTGAATGTTAAGGGCAATACACAAGTCACATTTCCAGAGGAGTTGATACAATTTGTAAAATGCAGTAATTAACAAACTACAGATTACTGCTTTGTGTTGAACCTGCAAGTGACAAATGCCGTTAAAAGTTTTAATTATATTTTGTAAATATAAACAACTTTTAATTTGATGCCTGCAACACACTCAAACTTGGGACAGCAAAATAAGAGTGAAAAGACAATAGAATATTCAGGTTACTGTTTTAAAACATTCCCCAATAAGCAGGTCCATTAGTAACCTGAGGGTACCATAACTGGAGCTTGGTCTCAGTAAGCAAAAGATGGGTTGATCAACAATTCATTACAGACATAACACTGTGAAAATAAGTATCAGTTTGTGTAAGGCAAGGTCAGGAACCATGAGGAATCCTTATGCTCCTGTGTTAAATATAGACATATGGGCTGAGGACTACCTCATTCTTGTGTAAGGAGAAAGTCAAACACAGTCCATCTTAAATCGGCCAAAAGACAGCGGAAATGTGTGCTTTAGTCAGAGGAGTCCGCATTTTAGCTTGTTTTGGGATTACCAGAGGTTCTGCTCACCGTGTGAAAAAAAAAAAAAAAGATACCATTAAGGATTTTATCTGTGAAGGTGCAAAAGCCAATATCTGAGACGAAATAGCACAGGTAACTTGCATATGTGTGAAAACACCACTGATGTGAAGGCATATATGGGGACTTCAAAGATTCCGATGCTACCATTAAGGCAATGTCTTTTCCATGCGAAGGTTATTTCAGCAGAACAATGCCAGGCCTCATTCTGCAGTAGATGTGCTTTACTGGCCTACCAGCAGTCCAGATCTACCTCCTATTAAAAATGTATGCCAAATTATGAAGAGGAGAATCAGACAATGACGACCACTGACTACTAAGAAGCTTAAATCTTGTGACATGCAAGAATGGGCAACAACTCCACTTCCAAAACTACAGAAATAGGTAACATCACTTCCTAAACTATAAAATATTTTGATTAAAAAGATGTAAAAATGTAACACAGTGATGAAGAATAACTGTCACAGGCATCGCATTCTACATTGGTTTATATTTACAAAATACAATTAAGCTAGTTAGTGAAAATGTTGGAAATCTTTTCTTTATACTTTAGCCAGCTAAATAACTGTTTAAGAGAATAATCAAATAACAGATTTCTACTTTTTGTTCCATCTTACATAAATGCTCAAACATGCCCAGAAATGGGGTTTGCACGAGTGAGGCCTTCCTTTGTGAAGCGCATTTTAATGTTTCTGTGTTTTGCATGTGTGTGTTGCTTCCTAACCGTGGTTGACTGCAAGCACTTTGCGGCTGTTCATCTTGACAAAACTGCCCAGTGGGAGTTGAGCATGAGCGATTCCAAGCTCCTTGGCACGTTCAAAAGAGATCCCCTGAAACACATTATGGTGGACCATCAGTTCCAAGCAAATACATAAACAAATGAATAAATAAATAAAATCCAATCAGATTAAGAGCATATCCCCCATTTACATCAGTAATACAGTACATGGAAACATCATGTGATTTGTGTGATGTCATTTTGACACACACAAAAACACATTTAGAGTGCTGTGTAAAACCAGAACACCTTTCAACCGTCCTTTTATTTTAAAGAACACTGAACAGAAAACAAATATTAAATATAAATATTGCTAAATATAATCGAATTTATTTTAGTATTTACTGTAACTGAATTTTACTAACTTATATTCTTTTCAGGCTTTCCTCCAACTCTCCCCTTCATTATGAAAAAGGATCATCTTATATCTAACTGCCTTACAAATGCCTACTGATAATGAATTAAAATCTCATTACTAGCTGCTTAAACTAGAAATTAAACAAATGATGCCTTACTTTTGACTTTTGCACAGTATTGAATATGGTGTAATAGCCAACCTTATGGTGGTTGTGGTCCACTAGGCCTCCGATCACATAGGCTTTGTTCTCGTCCAGCTCCTGCAGTACATTGGGTGAATCAGAGGTCAGGTACACCAGATCCTCTCTGCTTAGGACTTCATGAAAGTGCTCGGGCTTGATATGGACATCCTATTAGAAATCAAGTGAGTGGGGAGAAGACAGGTTCAATGTGTTAAAGTCATTGACTTCTAAAATCCAATACTCAACCTACGCCACTTACCACACACCCACCCACAGGGCCCCCCGTGATATAGTTTCTTACATAGTGAAGGTTGAGTATCAGATGGCGTCTTTGAAAACGAGGTTAGTTACAAATATACTGGATGGAACTGATTTATGTATTACCAACATGAGGGTCGGCTGAGAGTGGTTGAAGAGGTAAAAGACCACATGGATACATTTATACAAGAGATTTCAGGCGAGATGATTAGGATCCATAGGTCATAGAGGCATCAGATTTAAATGTAAAGTTATAGTTAAATCTGTAAGTTATTTTAGTATCGAAAGTCGTCCCTATAATCTTCACAGACTTAATGGTTAAACAGAAGATCAAATGTGGCCAGCTCCAAGTCAGCATATTGACTTACTTATAGAGTTACTTTGTGTTAATTCATTTACAAGCTGCCTTATGAGTAAATCAGGCACTTCACAACATTCTTGCCTCACTTTACAGCTTACTGTGTTACCAACCGCCACCACTATGATATACTGCCATTCTAAGAAGCTTTAGCTGCTATGTATTCAGACAGGTCTGGAGAATTAATAACAATCTAAAAGCTAAAGTATACAATATGAAAAAATCTCACCTTCCAGTTCACCCAGCCTTTATTAATTTCATCCATGTTTTGTTTCAACTGTCCACCGTGGCTTGTTATATAGAACTGTAAAAATAGTTCACAGGTCAAAATGGCACAGATGAGCATTACACAACAGATACAGAAAAAAGATGCGATAACAAATTACCTGCACTGGGTGTGCAGCCCGTCTGTTCTCCGCATAGCACCTCTGGATCTGCTTGTGGAGTTTCTTTACATCCTGTTAATTAAAACCATTTATTTATACCCATTAAATATATACAGGCACACATTGTCTTGCCTGACTTGACTTTCTTGTGTTGGCATCTGATGCACTGTGGTCCCGTAACTAATATACAAAACATCAGGGTTTTTGTTCCCGATGCCAGTCAGAGCATTTCAAACCTGAACATCTGCCAGAGTACTGCTCCAACATTTTAGTAGATAATACAGTCACACAGTGCACACTTAAATTACTTTCAAGTGTGATGCTCTGGACTGCTGACAACTGAGTACTGTTTTTTTTTTTTGTTTTAGAATGAGCATTTATGGTTGTTTTAGCACATTATGAAAATCATACACTGTACACAACACACTTTCTATTGTCTGCAACTTTACATCTATATGTTAAGCCAATTTGATGGGAGTGCCAACACAGCACTGCTGTTCCCATAACGCCACAGCCATGTTATGACCTAAGCAAACAATTCTATATTCCGATAACAAGGCAATGCTAATTTAAATATAAAGTCCCATATGCACAAGTTCAGTACAATGCTGATGCTAATCTTATCAGTTAAGTATATGTCCAGTACTGAAAGACAGATCCGTTCACTTCCATCATCCCTCAAAAGAGTTTCCTGAGATAGATGAACAAATAATAAATTTGGTCTAGTCATACTTTAACTAAAACTTTAACTAAGAACAACATCTAAAAGATAACTGTGTTCTGAATACTGCCATCACATATTGTAACTTAGGCTAAACACAGGTACTTAAAACTGGTCATAGTCATTTCAGTCATCTGCCTGTCGTAAACTGGAATTATCCTCAGGCCTAATGAAAAAATCAATACCATCCATAGTGCTTTAGTGGCATAGTGCTTTAGAGCAGTCTTGCTAAAGAAGGGGAACTGGATCAGGCTTAATAACGTCAGCAAATACCAAATCCATTAAAATACAACTTGATCAACATCTATACATGACTATTGATATACATATGGAAAAAAAGCAAAAGTGGCTTGAGTAAATGTGCATTTACACTAACTACAGGATCTCCCACAGAGAGATCTATGGGGAAGGGTGATTCCTACCTTTAGTATCATCAGGTTGTCGAAGCTGCAGTCTATGACAAGGCGGAGAGGACTGGGCTCTACTTCTCTGCGCAGACGCTTTCTGGTTGGGCACTCAGTTCCATCCTCAGTCAGTGTCTGTCTCTCCAACCTCCTCTGCTGTTTCCGCTCCTTGCGCTTCTGCCTGAGCAACCAAGGGAGCATTACAAACAGCACAAAAACACAACTACAACTCAGACTGATGGAAGAAAACCGAAAGAGTTTGTTGGCATCCAGTTGATGGAATTATGGCCAACATTTTAAAAGGCACAAGAAGAGCCCCAAGAGTAGCTTTACTTTTAGAACACTGGGGACAGAGTGGTGATTGCTTTATTAATTATCTTCTTATTCATTTTAACTATTAGTGGGATGTTTACTTGCGTAGGTCTCGCTGTTCTTCCCATTGCTGCTGCTTGAGTAGCTTCTTTTTCTGCCTCTTTGAAAGAGTCTCAGTTTCCCCACTCTGGGCTTCCTGGTTGGTTCCATTAGCTTGGGGATCTCCGTTGTCATCCTGTGCTGCAGGCACACTAACTGCATCAGAGGCCATGCTCCCGGCCACTTCTGGAGCAAACAGTTTAGGGTTAGGGTTAGACAGGAGATCGGAGCAACACAGTGATCAATCTCTTACTGCTTCCGAGCCAGTCCATAAAAAGGCAGATACATAATGCTGGTCATTATTAATACTCATACACAGGGACAGCTGGCTCCTTTCTTACAGCTGAGAAACTACACTGAGGGACACATTCATACAATTTTTCCCATTTGCTGTAGTTGAACTACGTTTAAGACCTGAAGTTCTTAATTATATTACTGTACACCATTACTGTTTATTAACTATACCGTTTATTAAAGGCTGTCACCTGAATTCGGAGGACATTCCAACTTCTGGAAACTTAAAACTGTAAACCCAGCCCAACAGTGATATAAACTGAGACCGTATTTCCAATATGATGGAGTAAAATAACGTTAATAATTCCAGGTGAGCTTAACAGTCTAAACTCTTCTAAACAGTCTAAACAGTTATGGCTCTAAAGGATCTTAGTCCAGTACAGTCTGGTGATTTCCCAGCTGGGCCAGCTTAGTGGTTAAAATGGTCTGTGTCATTCATTCAACTATAAATGAGAAACTCTCCCCATACAGTGACTCAGAAACAGAGAATAAAATAAATCACCCAACCGTTATAATTTCACCGTCGTGGACATATATATATACACTGCTGTCTTCAAAATAATAGCCGTATTCTATAAAGGTGCAGCTTAGCTTATGTGGCTGTTTGAGTTTGCTGTGCTCGGCGTTTTGGATGTGTAGCTGCTGTAGCCAGAATGTGTCTCGCTATAACCTCTTTACTGGCTCGGCGTGACTTGGCGATGTGGCGTGTGTGAAGGTATAAGACCACAGCGTGCACAACGTTACACACATACGAGTTGAAATCTTGCTCAAACCAACGTTACATTATAACTTGCTGTCCAACTCCTGCTAACTCACCTTATCCTCTTCCACACGGCTGTTCAGCGTGGCGCCGGTGCTGCGTCATTTAACCGCGCCTGTGATGGAGAGGTACTCACTCTCCGCCATGTTGTGAGGGTCTGATTTTACACAGAAGCGCTCCGATTTATATAAACTACATTAGTACTACACTGTAAATGTGCTACCTTTGAAATACAGTTATACTGCACTGAACCAGCTGTACTTCACTGAGCTAATACTCCACAGAACTGTAGTTATACTAAGCTGAACTGTGGTTATACTCCTACAGTAATGCTCCACAGTGTATAGTAAGTATACTAAACTGAACAGTAGTTACACTGAACTGCGAACTACAGTAATACTCCACTGATAGGGTATAGTAGTTATACTAAACTGTGAACTACAGCAATACTCCACTGATAGAGAGTATAGTAGTTATACAAAACTGTGAACTACAGTAATACTCCACTGATAGGGTATAGTAGTTATACTAAACCGAACTGTAGTTATACTAGAACGAATTACAGTAATACTCCACTGATAGGGAGTATAGTAGTTATACTAAACTGTGAACTGCAGTAATACTCCACTGATAGGGTATAGTACTTATACTAAACTGTGAACTACAGCAATACTCCACTGATAGAGAGTATAGTAGTTATACTAAACTGTGAACTACAGTAATACTCCACTGATAGGGTATAGTACTTATACTAAACTGTGAACTACAGCAATACTCCACTGATAGAGAGTATAGTAGTTATACTAAACTGTGAACTACAGTAATACTCCACTGATAGTGTATAGTAGTTATACTAAACCCAACTGTAGTTATACTAGAACGAATTACAGTAATACTTCACTGATAGAGTATAGTAGTTATGCTAAACTGTGAACTACATTAATACTCCACTGATAGGGTATAGTAGTTATACTAAACCGAACTGTAGTTATACTAGAACGAATTACAGTAATACTCCACTGATAGGGAGTATAGTAGTTATACTAAACTGTGAACTGCAGTAATACTCCACTGATAGGGTATAGTACTTATACTAAACTGTGAACTACAGCAATACTCCACTGATAGAGAGTATAGTAGTTATACTAAACTGTGAACTACAGTAATACTCCACTGATAGGGTATAGTACTTATACTAAACTGTGTACTACAGCAATACTCCACTGATAGAGAGTATAGTAGTTATACTAAACTGTGAACTACAGTAATACTCCACTGATAGTGTATAGTAGTTATACTAAACCCAACTGTAGTTATACTAGAACGAATTACAGTAATACTTCACTGATAGAGTATAGTAGTTATGCTAAACTGTGAACTACATTAATACTCCACTGACAGGGTATAGTAGCTATACTAAACCGAACTGTAGTTATACTAGAACGAATTACAGTAATACTCCACTGATAGGGTATAGTAGTTAAACAAAACCGAACTGTAGTTAAACTAAACTGTGCTTGCACTAAACTAAACTGTACAAAAACTACACTGAGTAACAAGTACACCACTGAACCTTTAATAGCAATATACTGAACTTGAATATTAAATTTACATGTATATGAAGAGTACAGAGCTACAGAGTCCTCATTGCTGTTGTTGAATAGATGTTATGTGATACAGTTTGTAAGCATAGATATCTGAGAGTGAACGACATTTGTGACAACAATAGATAATAAGGGTCGAACTGAAAAGCAAGAGTTGTTTCTGGATCATTTCAGTTAGAACAACTGTTATAGATTTACAAACAGCTTTTAGAGGAAATCATGAGGAAAAAAATATTACCTTTATTACTTTTATGTTTTTTATTTGTAAAGTAATGGCAAATTATAATGCTAGAACTTTAACAGCCTACTTCACCAAATCTGTGCTGCTGATAGTATAGTCATTAAGAAGTCACTTCAAATGCACCAGTGTTGAAGGCAGTGTTATCAGACGTGTGCAGTATAACTGAAATGAATGTTTATTGATTTACCCACTGTCTGGGCCAGAACAGAAAACCTAAGGAAACCTTAAACCTGCATTGTTCTTCTAGATGAATAGCCCAAAAACATGTAAAACAGCATTCTAAGAAGGACTGAGGACAAAAGACTGTTTAGTCTTACTGGTTGAAAGAGCTTGTTTAAGATTTCAGAGCCAGAAAAGTCTTTACGTTCTGGAATGTTCATTGTTTCTGTTATTTGGTTCTCACCAAGCCTGAACAGAAAAAAAACAGCTTCTCTGTCTTTGCAGTTTACAAACTCCGCTTCTGATTTGGAACATATCTAGTATTAAAAGCTCAGAGAGGAGATCAGCTAATACTAAGTAACAAGGTGAAACATTGTTAGCCTACTGGAGTGGCTTTAGGTTCATATCTTAACAAATCTTGAGAAACGACTGTAGTAGCATGACAAATGGTGTTTTAAAGTGAAATATTTAACATTTGACTGAAACTTTACCAAAGATAAAAATATCCTATTACCTACACAAAGATATCACTGGATGAACTCACAATCACTTCTTAACTTCAGTGTGAACTATGGACTAGTGACACATTTAAAGGAAGCCAACATTAGATGTTTTGGGAGGCAGTTCAGTTGCAACCAACCACCAGAACTGCTTCAGTGCACCATAACATAGATTTTACTTTACTGGAGGAATTAAACACCATTCTCATAAAACATATTTCCTTAGTTGGTGTTATGACAGAGAGAGAGTTTTATAACATACCGATACAAACAGGTTGAGTTTACATTTTTTTTGTACTCATCTGAGGAATCACCTGAGGAAGAGCTGCTCTTCTGTTTTCCCTACATGTCACAATAATCCATTAGCATAACGTTCACTAAATGTACACAGTAAACCACTATATCCGGCCCTATTTACAGATGCCATAGATTTAAATCCAGATGCTTCTTCTGAGCCACTAGCTAGCTATTTGGCTAAAGCTCTGGCCATCTATGCCCGAGTAATTAACCTTCAGTTTGTTTTATTTTAGTTCTTTAGTTTAGACTTACAGAGCCTTAGATGTCCACCAAGATTTTACTACACACTTCTATAAATAAAAATAAATAGTTTAATTAAGTTCTTATATAATGGTAATTATTGGACTTACTATCAATGACTTTAACAGCCTGATGACAATCTGACAGTATAGATGTAAAGGTGTTGTGCTGTGGGCCTGCACACAGGTAGTCAGACACTAAGTTGAATGTGGAGAAGTCATTGTTTACTAGTGTTGCTGCTAGTCTTTCCCACTTCTTGATCTAAAATAGAGGTAAAGTAGGTCTGCTCAGCACTTGCAGAGCAGGGTAGGATGTTAATTATTTAATTGTCTCATGTCGTACAGCAGTCTGGTAGCATCCACATTTCTCCACTTACTATCTTTTATTCAACTTCTATTAATTCATGAGTTTCTTTTAGATGCTAGGTGCCTGTATAAATATGTCACCTTTTACATTTGTCACACTTCCGGGTTTCGTTTCTGCCCCGGAACTCCATCTCCCAGAACCCCCTACCTGGTGACATCAAAGTCACATGTCCCTCATCCACCAATCCCGTCCTGTTTTAAAGATCGGAGTCTCCCGGATATTGATCATACCTGTTGTTTATTTAGACTGTTCGTATAAATACTCCTCTCTCACGCTGACCCAGTGTGAGGTAATGACACTTTCTTTCTTTTGTGTTTATTACATGTTGACCCTGTTCTAATCTCTGACTATCTCCTCTCTGGTTTCCTCTGGTCGTGTCTTGCTCTTGCTTATTGTCTTTTTGGTATTTTGACCCTTGACTGCCTCCTGTTGTTTGACTCTGCCTGTCCCTTGCACTCTTATAAGCTGATCCAATGAAGGTTGCAAAGGATAACATTTTGTCGCTGTCCAAAAACACAAGTAATTTGACCTCAGGTCCTTTACAATTTGTGAAAATATCATAATATTTGGATCAATAGAAATGCTTCAAAATTGCTTTGAAAAAAAGTTTTTGCCCTCTCCTGTAAAGTTACCTTTTATCCTTGTAGCTGATAAACATTGTCACAGTAATTGCTCGTCACAATTCTACATTGGACACTACGTATACTCTTGAGTGTGAGTGCCACAATCTGTGCTGGGTCCTGGGCCCGGTTTGATTGTGGAACCACCTCTTGTTCTTTCACAGACCAATACTGAGTAATCAGAACCGTGCTGCAGTTCAGGGACTGTCGACTGACACATTTCCCAATCACTATATAAATCACTTCTCTTGGCATGGAGGAGAGGAAGAGATGCTGTCCCTTTGGACTTCTGGGAATGTGCTGGAAACATTTTTAGGATTTGATCCTTCCTAAATCTTGTCATACCCTTATGTCTGACCTGATTTCTCTGGTGAACACTTGTGCGTTTTGCCTCCTTTTCTCCCCTCTCTCCGCCTCTCTCTTCCTGTGCTACATGATCCTGTTGAACTCTGGGCCTGTGGCCAAGGAAAACCATAATGTATGACTTTAGACAGGTTAGCCTACTCATGATCAGCTGTCCCCAGATATCTATAGGTGCTGAATATCTGTTATTTATAACGGCTTTTCCCTAAGCCTTGGAAAGACTATTAAATTATTGGATTGCATTCCTTTGCTAGGGATATAAGATATAACATATGCACTGCATTTCATAAATCCATTATAATAAATGCACTAAGAGGTTTAATTATAACTAAATAAACAAATAAATAAAGTTTTCATAACTGTTCTGTTTTTTTTATTTTTTATTCCAAGCTTTATAACATGATCAAATGTAATGCATGTCATTTGGCATAAATGTGTGAAGTGGACCTCAAAACTGGCAAACTTTCATGACAATTTGAATAAACATTTGTAAATATTAAAAGAAGTCTAAGTCATTAGGCCTTATGTAGGTCATAGGTCATATTTCTTATGTCATGCAGCCTTAGAAATACTGGCAGTGTGCTGCTGTACATTTACATAAAATGAGAACATGCTTTATTATGGGTGATAACTTTTTCATACATGTCTTTTTGTTTGTGTTTTGGCTTGGCTAACTATCAGTGACAGCATTGAAAGTACAAGCACTATTTCTGGGAAAGTTGCTTTTGAAATATTATGTTTTTATGTATGATGCATTCTGTAAAATAAAATAAAATTGATGCTGTGTGATTCATGTACAAAGAGTGTCTGTGAAGTCACACTGCTGTAGCACATGCAAAATGAAGCTTGGTGTTGTCCTGCTGAAATAATCATGGACTTCCCAGGAAAGACTTAAAGTCAGTAAAAGTCAATATTGGTCTCTCTAAAATCCCAATATATGCCTCCATGTCAGTGGTACCGTCACACATTTTCAAGTCATGCTATGCAAGTGCACATAGTACACCCAAACCATGGTCCCTTTTGTCTTTAGCAGAGCGAACTCATTCATTTTTTTTCCCCAAAACAAGCTGTAGGGTGGACTCAACAGACCCCAGCACACAATTCCACTGTGTTTTGGACAGTCTAAGATGAGCTCAGGCCAACACTGCTGTCAGGCCCTAAGGACACTGCGTGGTTTGGCTTTCTCTTTGTGTAATAGAGTTTCATGTTAAGTCTTAATGATTTTGTTATGTTCCAACAGTTTTCTGAATGACTTCTGAATGAGTTATGAATTACAACCCAAATTAACTTTTAAAAAATGGTTGGTACCCTTCTGTTACAGATCGAAAACTCAAATAACTTGAAACTGACAAAAGTAATAAAGTAAAAATGTATTGAAAATGAAGTAATGAAATCAGGCATAATTGTGGTTGAACAGAATAAGATTAAACTAATGAAACAGAGGTGTACCAACAATTTTGTATGTGTGTAGAACCTTGTATACCCAAACACGATTCCCTCAACTGTTGAAAATACACCTGCTTATTGTGAAAAGCTACAAAACAACTTTAATGGTGTACATATTTTTGAGATTTTCTTTATTTTTTGAAGGTGTTGCAGGAATCAAAATCAAAATGCCCCAACGTCCTTCCAGAAATAAAGTTGGTATATTATAAATGGTCTAAAACAACTTCTGAATTATGCAAAGTACTGCATCATCCACAAAGACTGGCACCCACAGGATGAACTATTCTTCCAAAGATTGCTCTGTTTTAGTCTGTTGCAGAGCTTTGATACTGACCTGGTACATTTCTTGAAGTATATTTATTAATTAGATTTATTCTTGTCTCTATCTGTTACAGATACTCTGGACTGTTGCCTGCACTTGAGAGGCACAGGCAGGTGGCCAGATGAAGAGCACTCTGTGCCTTTATCAAATGAACAGAACTGGCTGGAGTGAAATAACCCCACTGGGCCATGTATTTGTGAATAGGGCTCTTGAGAAATATGACTACTACTATATATATATTCCATAACTTTCTCCTTTAATACCACTGGGAAGTATTAGTGCAGGCCTTAGCGTTCCCAGCACCGCCTGGCATGTGCTTTAACTTGGGTATTAGTTTTCAAATTAGCACTTCATAGGAAACTTTCAGAGTGGCTCTGTCATATCCACACGCTTCTTTACTCTAACACTGGATACACTTATGGAAACATCATGAGATAAATATGGGGGAAATCCTGGCGAGATTTGCTGGAAAGTAAAAACTAAATAATTTTTGTAGTGTGAGGAAGAATAAACAACAGGAACTTTGTGTCATCTATTGAGTGAAACAAATTGTGGAAAAGTATATTGCTTTATTGAACAATAAATTAGCACTTCCTCCAAAAAGGAAACAATCACTCAAAGAACCAGTGAAGACATGTTTTTGCAGTAGTAAAGGTGTTAGTTGTAACTGAATAGGTCACCCTTTTCTCTTGTGCTTTCATTCAGCCTGTAACTCACTCGTTATTGCCCTCCAAAGACGCTCCTGCACGTCTAACGTTACCCTGCTTTTCGCCCCAACAGTGTCTCACATTCCGCATACCCTTACAACGTGGCTGTGTCATTTCACTCTCACTCAAACAGGTTCTCGAGAGAATGGCTCTAAAAAGTATTGATGTGTGATAATTGTTGAAATATTGACTAATAGATGGTGATAACTGAGAACAGCATAACTGTTGCTCAAGTTGAGTGCTTCTGGTTTACCAAATTAACAACAGGTGCAAAATTTACCATTGTATTGTATTACTCTGCATGGCACATTGTAGTATCAACTTTGAAACATCTATTAAAAGGGAGTTCCACTTTTTTCCTGCATAATTGAATCATTTAGATGTAGACAAGACTTTTCAGAGTGGTTTCATGTGAACCAGACCGTTCTATAGAAATGTCTCATTATGTTAACATAATGATAGTGATAGGAACCAGAACTTAGGAGCTGATCTCTTCTAACGACATACTACACTTTATTATAGTTTTTAGGGAAATAGTATCCAAAGACAACCTTCCATTATTTTAGCATCATTAACATTACATTTATATTTCTGGTCATTTTTGGAGTGTAAATAAAATGGCTTTGGTCGTGATTCCTGAATCTTATCAGGACCACTGGAAAGAAAACAAAGTCAGTAAGTTTCTCTTCAGCTAATCATTTCACATCAAAACCACTGCAAATGGCTTTGTTTACGTCTCATTGACTGAATTATGCAGGAATGTTAGGAAGTGAGGTGAAATTCCTTTTTAAGCAGTTCTTAAAGGTGTTTTTGTTTTTACTATCATTTGTTTTTCCGAAAAATTCTAAAAAAAGAATGACCTTACGCAGCAAATGAAGAGTGTACTTCCATCAAAATTACATTCGTCAACATGCAGACTTTCTGACCGATTTTAAGAGATATGCTCCACTGTTAAACCAGACTAAAGATATTCACATCCCAAATACCCAAAAATGATTCAAACTAAAGTTCTGCCAGCTCGACGGACTGACCAGCAGCTCCGAGAGCTTTTCAAGTGTAACATAAAGTGACTAATCATTGCAAAACTACCAATGCATCACTATGAAGCAGAAGGCCAAAATTTAAGCCTTGATAAATGGAAACTCGGTGTGTGTAAAAAAGATCTGAAAATCCCACCATATAAATGCACTTAAGGCACAGTACAATCAAATATTTCAAACCCCACACCTTTTCATAGAGACAGTTACAGTGTATTCAAGGTCAGTTTAACTGTATGTTACTCAAGCTGACCATCATGTACCAGTGGGGACAATGATACTGATGTTACACAGGAAACTTTATACACAGTCAATTATGTAAAACTGTGTGAGAAATATTAAAGCCAGAGATTGACAAAGTTAAAGTTCAAAAATGCAAAGCCTCAAAAACAAACATATTTAAAGCAAATGGCTCAAACCATTTGGATATGTTAATGGACGTTAAAGTGAATCACTACTCATTCTCATTGATTTTTCCTTGATATGTTTTCTAATGTTTACACAAAAATCTAGATAATCTCAAGATCCGAGTCTTTTAGGGCTGGTTTCCCAGTTCTAGATTAAGTCAGCCTAGACTAAAAATAATTGTCAATGGCAATTCATAAATGGCACAGCAATTTAGTCCTAGACAAAGCTTAATTTAGGTCGGGGAATCTGGTCATTAGAGTTCTAGTCCTCATTTACCCAGTGTGGCATATGCCTTAAACTGACAATTGATCAATTATAATATTATCTAGTATAAAAATGTAATTTATAAGATTCATTCTGTTGAGTAAAGGCCATTGTAGTTCTCCTGAACATGCTGAAACTGGAACATCAGCCAAATGTAGTTTTGGGGTTGAACAGGTTTAACGATACTGATGAAGATAATGTTCCTCATATCACATTTCTTCTCTAAAACTGCTTTTCTGTTCAACTTCATCTTCCATCTCTCTTTCGAGAAGAGTTTAGCAATGGCTGAATGCCCTAAATGACTAAATGACTTACAGAAGCACAGATAATTCTACTGGTACTATCAAGATGAATAGAGAAGGTTAAATCCCCTAAACATCTTATTTACCACCATATTATCAACACAAACCATTGTGTTCTTATGGTTTTGTCTGAGTACCTCAAACTACAAAACACAGAGTAAACATACAGTACTGAAATGTACTGTAATACTCTACAATGCAAAATCACCTCTTAGGAAAGGGTGTCGAAGATCAAGATGAAGAATGCAGTTTCAGTAGAAGAATCTGGCGTACAAGGAGAAATCATGTTCAAACCAGTGGTTTCCATTAAACCTGGTTACAGCCATAACTACACTCTCTTTCAGAGTTACTTGCCGTTTTCAGAGAACATACAGTGGTCTTAACCTCCTTTCGGCATGTGTGTTTAATCTTTCAAATCTTGAAGTATTTTTTAACCAACCTTGACCCAACGGCAATAAACACATATCCAGGTGATTTGTTGCTTTAGCCTGAAAAGCTGTAGCATTCAACTAAACTCCTCAAAATCAATCATTTCTAGCCACAAAGCTCCAAACGACCCAGAGCTTACTAAGACATGGCATGGTCACATCACAAACAAAAAAGAGAAAACAATAAAGAACCACAGTAAATGAAACAGCAAAGATTATCCAGACGTTCCTGTTGAAGTAGTCCATGTGTTCCAAATTGTGATGGGCACTGTGTAAGAAGTCCATGACAGCGAAAACGAAGCACACCAAATCTGGGGGTGATGAAGCACCAGTCTGTAAGCAGCTCCTGCATGAAAAAAGGAAATGTTATATTGATTAGAGAGAGGGAGATAGGCCTGAATGTAACCTGCTCATTTGAGCAAACCTACTTTATATCTGCACTCAGTAGTCATTTTATCAGGAACACCTCGCATGTGCACTATGTCTTATTAGTTTTGAAGGACTGTCCTAGCACCACTGTAGATCAGATACTGTCCTCAGCAGAACAGTTCTCTACTCTACTTATATAGAGACCCTATCATCATTTCCCATGCACAGTTCTCTAGTAAGGATGGTAAACCTGATACCTGCTTTTACTGGAGCAGCATGCTACCTTACTACGATCATGTCAGTGTCACTACAGTGCTAAGAATGGTGCACCAACTAAATAACACTAGTCTGGTCACTGATGGTCTCTTTCCATAAATGGATTGGGTAGAGGGATACTGACAAAACTGTAGCACCAGATGGGCTACAGCCAGTAATCTCATCCTACAAAGTGGATCTATAGATGTAAAAGCAAAAAATAAATAAATAAATAATAAAATAATATCAGAATAATAATGGTAATTATGAAATACCTAAATAGTAAAACCATAAATAAAGGCTCTCAGTACCTGAAAGGTGTTCTAGTGACTTAAATGAGTTGGATCATTTTCTTTGGGTACAGAGAGCATTGATGTGGTGTGGGATAGCATGGGACCATTAAGCCTTTAAGATAAACAGAACAATGTTTCTGTCAGACTACCAGAGTAGAGCTGCCTACTTTTTAATAAAGTGTGCAATGAAAAGTACTGTAGAGTGAAAGACGGAGTCCAAGGACTTGAGGCTATTGGTGTAAGTCTACATATTACATCACCATGATCACTTATTGATATCAGCGTGCTCTTCAGGTCCCTTTTTATAGTGTTTCTGTACTAGAAAAACTAAATCTGACATAGGTGTAGTTTGCAGGCTGAAACAGAGGTGGGAATATCAGTGATGTACATATTGAATAAGACTGAACCCAGTATGGAGCTTTGTGGAACACCTTTACCTATTACACACTGGTACCTATCAGAAAGGTCATTTTGGGTCCAGCATGTAGCTTTATCATCTAAGGCAACAATGTGCAAGCTTTCTAAAAGTAGGTAATCATCATCGGTGGTAAATAAAGTGACCTCAAATGCAACAACAGATATAGTGCTGTGTTTCCTCTAACTTCAGACTGATCACTGCACATGAGTTTGCTTGTGGTTGTGGAGTGACTTGATCATTCTCTAGGGTTTCTGAGATTTTGGCTAGACATTTAAAGGTCTATAGTTATTAGACCTTATTATAGGTATCTGAGGCCTCATCACTTTTGATAGGCAAAATGAGTTGTTTTCCAAATACTGGGAATTCTGTAAGCTAAAATAGAAATATTAAATGTGTGATATGTTCTGGTGACAGCAGGCTAATAAAAGGCTTGTCCTGGTCTATAGAATTGGAGGGTTGATAGTGGTAAGGGCTTTAGCTACTACATGTGGAGAGACAGTGGCGTACCGCAGGGGTTACATCAGATGGTGCATCAAAAAGGCAATGAGTTATTAGTATCACCAAGGGCGTGTCCAATAGCAGGTAAAACATTTTTCAGCCCTGACCCATCCCGTTGCATTCTGAGCTAATGGGAGGCTGTTGAACGGTTTGTTTACCTAACTTTTTCAATGTTCATGGTGCAAGGAGCCTCTGGACTGCCTCCTGGTCCTTCCTCCTCTGCATAAGGCTGTCCTATAAAAAGGCTGACCTCCCTACACCCCTGCCTTGATATCCAGCAGCAGCTGGCCTAGCCCTGTATCAGCACAAACACATGCCACACAGCAGCTGACCTTTCTCTCCCTCTTGCCACTATGCCAACCAGCTCAACCAAGCCATACAGATCCCTACTATCACACTAGAATGCTGCAAAGTATTATACACATGAAGTATTATTACGGCGTGCTAAGAACTGGGCCATTGTAATATTTGAGGTATGCACTGGCTTCTCCTATAAACCTTCTAAGCATGCTTGTAAAGAAGAAAATCGGTCCAGAGTGTATTCCTTGTATGCCTGGCAAACACTGCAAGTCAGGGAACCATGAACAGTCTTCCAGGACCAACAGCTCTTATCCCAAAATAGAAGCAGCCATTAACACATTTTTAATCGGGATGGTTTGGTATTTGGCTTAAACAGAAGTTAAAATGCAGCCTCTGAATAACAGTGGCAACAGCAGCCATGGGTAGCCAGTCAGATATTCCAGTTACAATTTACAGCACCATGTAGAAACAGCACTGTAAATACATTGGTCATTTGAATTCTTAACTTGTGAAAATAACAAGCAACCTTCTGGACTTTAATAAGGGTCTCGTTAATTAGGGTCTCGTTACAGCCCAAATTAAACAGCTCCAAGTGGTTTATTGACTAATGCATTAGGTAAGACTATACTGTAGAGCATTGCACACACATCCAGGCATGTCATGATCACAGACATAAGTCTACACACAATCTTACAGTATTTAATATTATATTTATTATTTATTATATGTATGTGTAAAAAAGGACTTTCATCCATATCCCTTCTTTTAGATCAGTGTTTCTCAACCCTAGTCCTCAAGTCCCACTGTCCTGCACCTTTTTGTCCTTTTCCTGCTTTAACTCAATAAAAGGCTGCTACTGAGGTCATTTGTTGGATACGATGTGTTGGGAACATGGGAAAACAGTAAGAAGTGCAGGTGAGTGGGCCTCCAGGACCAGGGTTGAGAAACGCTGTGCTAGATGACAGCTCCAAGTCCTCTACGTATGGTCATTTGGATAACTAGAGGGATCTGAACTCTTCCATCACCTCTGTACTTTTTGTGATTGATATTAGAAGTGTAAACAAGAGACAATATTTTGGACAGATTCCACTAGGGCTGCACAATATGTTCTTTCAACATCGACACTGCAATGTGTGCAATAGTTACATGATGTGCAATGTCAGGCAAATTAAATCAAACATGTCACGCTACATCAATCTTACCTGCTTGATACAAAGGGAAACTCTAATGGGTGTCATGTTACAGGACTAATTTGACAAAAGAAGTGTGCCTGACAATTTAAGGTTCTTGGACTCACAGTGCTTACCTGCAATTGTGGTTGATGTGTAGAAATCATCAGTATACAGTAAAGCTCAAGAAAGGGTGGTTCACACTCACTTGCACATTTGTCAGCCTTTTCTTCTATGTAGATGCACTCCTTTGCAAAATCACACCCATCATTACTTTGCAAATAGAGCTGATCAAACTCTGGTCTGGATATATGCACTGGAATGAATATCCCAACACAAGTGAAAAGGTGAGTTGAGTAAAGGTTTTCTAGTTTGCTATTGTGCCACTGGACGCAAGGTGCTAAGTTATATCATAGCAGAAATGAGGCTTATGCACACTTATGGATACTGCCCCACTGTGGAGTCTTAATGTTGGCTTAAAGGTGAATCATTTTATAAAAAGTCTGCAGTTTTTAGGGTTAAACTCTTTTTATGAATGCCAAGGCAGTTTGTTACTGTTTACATTAGTAACACTAGAAGAAGTGACTCTTACGTTTCACGTGGCCTTATCTGTGCTCCACCACAAAGCTCATGGTGGTGCCGTCAAATGAGGGAGGCGCGATGATCCTGGGCCCTTGCTGAGAGGTGATGCTGATGACAGGCTGCTTGCCACTGACCCTGGTTGTGTGAACTCCTGGAGCTGTCTGCAGAGACTTCCCAGAGGCTGTGTAGTAAGGCCCCTCCATGTATGCTCCATCCCCCTGCTGTCCCGCATGGCCTTTATCTCCTGAATCCACTTCCGACTGCACAGAGAGCTGAGACTGAATTCTGGCCGGAATCATCGTGGTGGGCATGTATCCTGGATAAAACATGTAGGTATGGCCATAAGCTCCAGGGCTCAGGGCCAGAGGAGAGATGGGCATAGGCACAGGGGTCATTGGGGGCTGCTGTGGCATTGGAACATCCACATACTGCCCTGTCTCTGGGTCGAACAGCCGTCTTGTGGCTGGCTGCACTGGGGTGTCCACCAGGTAGTAATTTCCAGTGGTGGGGTCCAGGAGCATCTTTCGTTGTGTGCTCTGGAAGTGTTCGGTGGGGACTGGAGAGGGCTGCACAGTGGGAGAGAAGCAGATTACTTGAGGAGATGCAGCTTGCATGGTAAGGGGCAGAGGGTGATGGTAAATAGTGGCAGTTGGGGTATCCAAGGGCCGTCTCTCCATCAGGATGCTCGAGCGCTTAGGGGACTGATGACTCTCAGGCCGCTTGGCATCGCCACTATGTGCCAGGTGTGCTGGTGGGCTGACCGTTTGGCTCTTACTGCTTGGAGCTGGGAAGGTGTACACAACTGTTTTATCACCGATAGATGTAGCAGGCTGCTTGGGGGCAGGTTTCACAGGTATGGTCAGGTAATTCTCCGAATCCGCCAAAGAAGTAAACTGAACCGGTGTGAATCCAGCCTCTTTGCCGTTTGGCCGCTCCCTTTCCTCTGCTGTAGGCTTTGGATGGGTGCTCTTCATAGACACGGGCAGCTTTGGAGACTTAGGGGTTACAGCTTTAGCATTAAGAGATGCTGAGGATGAAGTATGCACCTGTGGGGCCTTTACAGTGCTTGCCGTGATTGGAGCTGATATCCTCTGACCCAGGCTCATACTGGATATGCTCTTACCAGGAGTTCCTCCAAGATGCATGACAGTTTTGGGGCCATTCCATTCTCCACGGCTGAAAGGAACGTGCGATACCTTGAAGGTTTCTTTCTCTTCTTTTTTCAGGGGTACCTCTGCTTGGACCAGGTGTCTCCCAACAGGCGGGGTTTTCGAGTAGGAGTCTCTTCTTGTGGTGGCTGAGTCAGCCTCACCCTGCTCCTGTTCTTCCTCAGCATCTCCACTAACAATGAGTGAAAGCAGAGGGCTGTCAGTGATGGGCTGTGGGTCAGTTTTCCTCTTCCATTCATTTCTGTCAAACACATAGAGCTGTTCCATGGTCTTCACCGCAGCCTGAAGCTTTTCCAGAGCTGCCATCTTGGTATCTGGCTTCTTCTCACCCACCTCACTTACTTTGTCTTGCTTCTTCGCAGACGTGCAGGTCTCAATTTTTAGTCCAGTCGATGCTTCCTGCTTCGTGTTGGCTGAGGTCACTCTGCCAGGAGATTTCTGGGTTTGAATCGTCTCGGTTTTAATCCCCTCCGTTAGCACCTGTGGAGAAGACCCTTCGAGCTCTGATGCATCCTCAGCAGGCTTATGTTTAGAAGGCTCAGAGAAGTTTCCCCTTTGCTTCAAACTGCTGTTTGTATTCACCGACTGACACTTGATGACTATGGGCGAGAGTGAGGCTGTGTTCCCCTTTACCCATGAGCTCTGCTTGGAGTTTTTGTGCTCCCCGTCCGCGCTCTTGCTCTCGTTCCCTTCCAGCGATACGAAGTGATACGAGCTCTTCACGAGCTTCCGCACGTCCCGTACCTGGTGAATGGGCGTCTGCAGTTTGCCCTTGCTGTTGTCTCTTACGTCCCTCACAGTAAAGTGCGGCACGCGCTCGGATGGCTCGCTCCTAAGCGCGGCCGCGAGCGCGTTGGCCACTGTTAATGGCGGCTCGCTCTTGTCGCCCCGCGCACTGCGCAGGCTGATTTTGATCTCGGGGGGCTTGGAGGTTATTGCGCGTAGCCCCGCTCCTCCAGCCGAGCTCGAACTCGCGCTGCCTCTTTCTCCGCCTGCGGGCTGGATGCTCGGCACGAACAGCCGCGACATTTTGGTGGCCTTGCCGCTCGAGCACTCGCTCCCGCTGCCCTCGCGCTCCTCGTGAAACCCAAGCTCGCCGTCCCTCCACGACCTGAACGCGCTATTTTGGCTCCTGGGCAGCGCGCCCCCACGCGCTCCTTTTTTAGCCTCGCCGGGAGACTCGCGCGACGAGCCGCCGCCGTCCACTACATCCGCCAGCTCATCCAAGCTCACGAGGCTGATGTCCGACTCGCTCTGTCGGCGCGATTCGCTGGTCTCCTTATCCTTCTTTTTCGGCTTCTGCTTCTCCTTCCCCGTTTTCTGCGGCTCGTGGATCTCCCCCCTCTCCATCTTGCGCTCGCGCTCGAACTGCACCTTCTTGGAGAGCACGCTTTTAAGCAGGTTCGAGGCGAGCGCGGCGCGCCGGTGCGTGTCCTCCATGCCGTCCGGTGCGGGCCTCGGGCGCCGCTCGCGCCGTAGCACGAGCTCGAGCTTGTCTCCGCGCGCAGCCGTCGTTCCGCCGGCGCTCACCAGACTCCCGTTTAACGCGAACACCTCCACTGGTGGCGCCCTCACACCGCTGCGCGTCCACAGCGCCGCCGCCGCAGCGCGTTCAGCCTCCCTGACAGGTTGCTGCACGCGCGCGGCCGCCAAAGGCTCCCCCGGGAGCGCCTTCTTGCCGTACTTGCCGAAGTCCACGAGCGCGGACCAGCAGCCCACTCCCTTGCCGCGCTCCGACGCCGACGACTCGCTGGATGTGCTGAAGCTGAGCGCGTACGGGTACGGGTAGGCGAGACTGCGAAAGGCGCGCGCCGTAAGGTTGCGCACCTCCTTGTCAGCGTCGTCCAGCTCGCTAACCGCACTGGACGCGCCGCTCGAGTGCTCGTGCGCGTCTCTTCCCTTTAAGCGGCCACCGCCGATGTGCAGCCGACCAGGTACGGCGATCAGACACGCAGCGCCCTCCCGCGCTCTCTCCTCCTTCAAGGCGCGCTCGCCTCCAGACTCGTTGACGGCTCTGGCCCTGATGGCCACGTGAACGCGCCCAGCGGCGTTTCCGTTCTCGGAGACGCTCTGCCTTTTAACTTCGGGCTGCGCGTTCGCGGGCTCGTCGCTCTTCGCCCTGGCGTTCTCCTCTTCTTCTTCCACCACCACCTCCTCGTCTTCGTCCTCCTCCTCCGGCTCCTTCTCCTCCTCTATCGTTTCCTCGCGCTCGAACGACGCATAGTCCACGAACGTGTAGACCTGGTGCTCGTCCTCGCCGTCCCAGCTGGCGCAGGCGCTCACGTCGCAGTCAGCGTCGTGGTCGAGCTCGGAAAGCTGGATCTCGTGAGTGGTGATGTAGTGCGACTCGTCCTCGATCACTTCGGCGATCAGCACACGCAGTTCGTGCTCTGACTCGTTACTCTTGATGCTCAGACGCTCGTGCGAGCTCCCTAGGTCGTCGTCTCCATCTCCGTCGTTGTCCTCCTCCTTCTCGTCGTAGTCGTCGTCCTCTCCGTCGTGCAGATCCCCGTTGGCGCGCGCGCTCCCCTGGCGCTCTTTGGCGGGGAACTGCGCGCGGCTCGCGCAGACCGCAAGCTCTTCAGCAGCAGCGACGCGCGCCCCCTCCCCCGTGCGTCCGCCCGTGAACCATTTCGACTGCTTCACGATCGCCACGTGGTTCGCGTCGCCGTTAAAACCCGCTCGGTGCGCGCTCTTCGCCGCCGCGTCCACCTGCACGTCCAGCAACTCGTGCAGGTCCACATAGCCGGGCTCGTAAACGCACAAAGCGGTCGGGGACGCAGCCATCGCGCGCTGTACTCCGCGGTGAAGAACCACTATGGACGGTGAGACTTTTTACACTCAGAAATGCCCTCCTGCCCTCCCTACTTCCCTCCCTGGGCTCGTGCGGTTGTCGGTTTGGCTCCAGTGGTCGGTGTGGCACCGACAGACTCATCTCACATAGCGGTGGTGACAGCAGGGGAGCATTCCAGCGTCCAGCTCTGGAAATTGAGGGCCTCGAGGCTTGCCTACATTTTGAAGCCGATAACTTTGCCAAAACTAAACGAACGTGCCTTGTCCTGAGAGCTGGAGCAGTGCCTCCACTGCCAGCCCCGATTCTGTTGTCCTGGTCTCTGTCTTTAAAATCCACCCAGTCTACAAATATAGAGGGGTGACGAAAC